>RQIL01008276.1:0-12068 GCA_003951145.1 Jimgerdemannia lactiflua | reverse complement strand
GAACCGGAATAGGTCGTTCGAGAAGGGTCAGTAGGTGTCGTTGAGGGCCCTGAATGTGAGAACAGAGAGGTGGCCACAAACATATCAGTTATCCGATTCTCGCACCCCACTGTGAAAACGAAAAAAAAAAAACCCCCCACCCTCTTCGCCGTCTCCACGACCCGGACCCCGTGCCGGCGGCCAATTTGATAAAGCTATGGAGAGCCTAGTCGCGGCGCTCCTTAAGCTCCTCGACGGCCTCGGCGGAGGCGTCATGGCACGGCTCCTCAGGCTGGATGGCGCGGCTCTTCCACATAAGATATTGGCAAGAGTGGTAATGACTGAAATGACCATCTGAAGAGGGTTGGAAATTCCTCCTCCTCCTCCTCCTCCTCGTACCCCAACCCTTGAGCTGCACGGCTTGCTCACCCTCGACGTCACCCTCTTCACGTCCATAATGGCGATGAGGTGTTCGATACGGGGGATGGCGCCGCTGAGGGAGTAGAACAGGTCGTCCGTGAATTGTGCCATCGAGATGTTATGTAGAATAATGAATGAAGAATAATCTAAGAGACTGTATACGTTCGCTATAATAGTTCACAGTCCGAAACCCGCACATAGCCGCCCAGACACGACTACCCACCAATCCCACAAAAAACAGATGAAATCCTCACCTTCCCTTCGCAATCCTCCGTCAACCTTCAGAGGACGCGCTCAAGCTCTCGACCTGCGCTGCGGCATGCAGGGTCAGCACACTGGGCGTGGTATGTTTGGGGTACATTTTTGCGACGTCGACTAGAAGGGCCACATAGTAGGTTGTCCTTTTTAGCAGTATGACAGGGAGTTTGCACGAATTAAACCTACCGCAAACGATGAAGGAAAGAATATGTGGGATGGGAGTCTTTTGGTCTTTCGGGCGATTGCCAATGAAGACGTAGCATATACGCCCACCGCCTAAAATCCGAAAAAAATAGTCACATCCAATATGCGTTACACTGTGCCATCTTATAAAGATAGCCAGGGTCCATTGAGGCAGGGTGTTCTTCTCCGGTTAGTCTGTTTTACGAGCCAACGTTATTTTGGAAATTGGTAGACACGACTAAGCGTTAGTATAGTTTTTCCTTACCATTTAATATTTTTATTTGAACTAATTATCAATATGAATTTTTCATTTTTTTATGCCATTTCGTGCATGTTTGGTAAATCTGCTATTTCAATATATTCTCATTATATTTTTATTTAATTCTATTTGAAATTTGTTTATAAAATAGAAGTAACTAGATGAGTAGGTACTTTTGGGGGATTATTATATCATACATTGGGCAACAGCGATGGACTTCATGGCAGCTTTAGAACACGCATGGCCGCCGTGTGTGAGGGGCTCGGCACACATGTTCTTGGCAGCCCCGACGGAAAGGAATCAAATGGAACTGGCCGCAGTAGGGTTGGTTGGAGGAGAGTGCGGCCAGAAACTCTGACGTTGGGCGCCGTCGACGAACTGGTTTTCTTTTGTTTGGTCGACTCACGATCTGAAATTTCCGCCCGAGTCCCCGCAGGGCGAGATGGCAACCTATTGAGATTTCTATTTTCTGCACGTGACCACGTGACTAACTACGTCAGATCACGCCATCAATCTTGACGCGTAAAAACGCGACTTACACAAACAACACGCTCCTTCCGTCCGTCCTTTATTACACGACCCTGCCGTTCCTTTGAGAGAAGCATCGTTCAGCAAAACGTCACACTTTTCGGGATTGGAGACGCAGAAAAGCTCGAATCGTGCCAGAGGCTCGTCCCGGCACTGAACCAGAGCCGGATGAGGCACGGAATAGTTTCTACTGCTTATAGGACAAATGCATTTCGACGCTCGTCGTCAATAGCTTGGCGTTGCTCTCAACTGGTTCACTTTGCCGACCCGGAGTGGCGATAAACGCGATTTGCGACAACGCCGTTGGCACGGGATAAAACAACCACCGCGGACTCAACAATACTTTATTTGTCTAGTTCATTTAGATAGGTTCAATGCAATAACAATTCGTATAGGTAAAGAAATACAATTTTTTCGATTTTAAATTCCCCTCCATTTTTCTTTTACGAGTCGTATTCCGATTTACGACCCTTAATAACGCCGAGTTTCTTTAATGTATTTATGCGCAGCAGGAACCGAGGCCCGCCGCGGTATTGGGGTAGCAATTGCGAGATTGTGGAGAATTTGAGCCCGTAGCGATTGCAGTCCTCCACCAGGATTTTATCAGCTTTTAAAGCAAAAAATAAATAATAACTTGTGCTGTCCATGGATCCTTATTGTGGAATTACTGGATTCGGAAGAGAAGCGCGTTGTTTATTTGTTGTTGTAAGTCGCGTTTTTACGCGTCAAGATTGATGGCACGTGTCACGTGCTTGAGAAATTTCAAGAAACCGGTCACTTTGATCCCCAGTCACTTGGAATGCATCGAGAATCGCCTGGTCTTCTTCATCGGTAAAAGGACCTGTCGAGGTGGATAACGCAGAATGGGTACGACGTTTCCGAAGACTTTCCACAGAAAGAAAGAATATATTGAACAGACTCCATATAATACCTTTCTTTTTCGGGTGGGCCACACTATCGTGCAATTGGTTCCTTGTCCTAACTCTCTGAAGTCAAGTCTAATGGCAGCCCTCGGGCAGCCATGCCCCATAGCGGCACAACTGAAAAAGGGCTCGATTTGGAAAGTAGTTTACTTCCAGAGGAAACCGTATTGTTTGGGACACCTTTTCCCGCAGGAGGCGAGTGAGCCGTCGCTGCCGTGTTTTGCGCAGGCTTCTCCGGGGATGTGGTCCTCTTCGTTGGACCAAGATTTGCGGCGAAGTACAAGGGTGCGCGGCGTGTGTGGCTTAGACAAGTATGCGAATCTTAATCGAACCTTGTGGTCCAATGACGTCGCAAGAGCGCTCGTCAAGCTGAAATAGTTCTACGCATACCCTGGAGGGGTACGTGTGGGTTTAGGCGTGGGGTTACGCGGCAACCCTTACGTATTTTATAGTATTAGTTAGGGAAACCTGTGCAAATAGTGGAAATATGTCGGTGGTAATAAAGCCCAGATTTGAAGACTCGATCTATTAGAATCTGCATGCATTCAGGCAAGGAGCACTATGACTATTCACTCAACTTCAAGCATTCGCAGAAATGACTGCGACCATCGGACCCCGCCCCGAATGGCATCACGCGGAATGCCGGTACGCTAAGATCTCGAGACATATTATCCACCGCCGCATCCGCGAGAGCGATGAAAAGGTGAAAATTCTTAAGGTTCACCTATCCCACGAGGCTTAGGCAGTGACTACCAACATAGCCAACCCGTTTGACTCGGCGACCAATCCGGTCACAGGGGTCGCGATCCATGCCACTTGCAACGACCGTGGACTCAAGCAATACTTTAATCGTACTTTATTATCGCGTTTGATACACGTCGGCACTCGATTAGGCCATCCATTTATAGCATCTATACATTGTTACATTCACGAAACTTGTAGTTTTACATCTCTTTTGCTCAGCCCGTCACTTCCGCCCTTTTCGCTGGAAATAGTTTCCACACTACAGATCGAAACGCAACTCCGTTTGGAAGGGTTCAAATACATTAGCATTTTAAGTAGGTTATGATATACCATTAAAATCTAATAATGAATAATAATAAATAAATTTTATGATAAAGGCTCAGTAACAATCGGTGAATCCTTGTTTATATCGAAAGTCGCTTGTATCACGATTTCCGTTGGGCATTCAATCTTGGATCGAACCTCCATTTATAAAGAACTCTTAGCGGAAAACCTGCTATCGTTGGCGTGAGTCCGGCGAAGTGCGCAGCACAGGCGCGGGGCATGCAGTCAGGAAGGGATTGAGCAACAATCTATCTGCTAGTTGCTGCCGTATTTCTTGCAGGCTTCTCTGAGAATGTCGTCCTTTTCGTTGCACCAAGATTTGCGGACCGAGGATTTCGGGGCTGACCGAGCGAAGTAAGGAAGCGGAATTGTGTCGTGGATTGCTTAATGAAACAGGGCATGGTGAGGTGCATGCGCGTGTGGCGTGTGTATCTTAGATCAGTCGAGTGAAGGAGCGTGGATGTAACGCGCAACGACGACACAATAAAATGGTAGGGCAGTTAGAATTACGGCGTGCAAATGCGCTAATCGCTTTACCTCCGTCCACACCTCAGACTATACACGGCGCCCATGACATTCCTGCACTGATTGACTACTAATGGTTAATTGCAAAGTTGCTAGATCGACATAGTATGTGATTGATTTGCTAAGTTGCTAGGTGGACTAACGACATTGGATGAAACGGCACTAACTAGTGATACTGAAACTGAATCCGAATCTGAACCGAACTAAGTCGACGCGGGCATAGGGCAAACAATTACATATTGTTCTGTACAGTTCCGGCCACTTTTCCGAAACTGAAACTATGTTCTTAACTATATCTATCGGACGTCCGGCGAAATGTCGGTACTCGGGGACGACAACCCGCTTAATTGTTCAAGTGTCGATTTTTCGATGAGTCACGCTCCACGGCAATATTGAACTTTATTGCTGTGTAGTTCGCTTTCACTCACTATGGATCGGAAAGTAACTTTTTGGAAGGATTCAATGCAATAACAGTAAAGAAATACAAATGAAGTAATTCATTCGATTTTAATTCTCGCCATTTTCTCGTATGACTCGTCATCCGATTTACGGCCCTTAATAGCGCCGATTTTCTTCAAAATCCTTATGCGCTCCTGGATCCGAGCCGCACCGCGGTAGTCAGGCAGCAATTTCGAGATCGCCGAGAATTTGGGCCCGTAGCGATTATAGGCATCCACCAGGATTTTATCCTCTTATAATGCAATAAATAAATAAATAAATAATATAACTATAGTCGCTTGTGTCAGAATTTTCAATAATTTCAACTGCACACCACATACCTTTTGCTGTCCATGGGTTCTTCACCACCTTTGGATCCAAATACCGTTGGAAACGAGCTTGACACTGTTGCGGCAAACGTTTGATTCCAGTGACTTTGCTAACTCCGGAAGCAATGGCCCCCCAGTCACTTGGATGTTGCTTAAATACATCGAGAATCGCCTTGTCTTCTTCATTAGTAAAGGGACCTATCGGGTGGATAACAACGAATGAGTACGACATTTCTTAATGTATTCCACAGAAATAAGAATATATTGAACTGACTCCATACAATACCTTTCTTTGGCGACTGGGTCAGATTATAGTACTTGTAACAACACTGCGCATCGTTCCTTGTCCCAACTCTCTGAGCGACGGCTTGCCAACTCAATTTGCCATTTTGGGTGGCGTCTAATAGCTTCTTTTCCTCCTCAGGCAACCAGGCACCATATTTCCGGCGTGGATTCCCCACAGCGTTCCAATGATTGAACAACTGACGAGGGGCTCGATTTGGAAAGTAGCCACTGGCGAGGAAACTCCAGCAGAAACCGTATTGGACCACCTTCTCCCGCAGGAGGCGGGTTTCGTCCTCCGTCCAAGCAAGAGAGCCGCCATGAATAGATTTCGGATCATGCGCTACCAATGGCGTGAGTCTGACGAAGCGCGATGCACAGGCCCCATACGTGCGATCAGGTAAGGATTGGGCAATATCTAACCAGGTCTTGCCGTTTTCGCGGGCTTCTCTGAGGATTTTGTCCTCTTCGTTGGACCAAGCTTTGCGGACCGTATACTTGGGAAGTGACCGAGCAGAGATGGTGAGGAAACGGAATTGGGTCAAGGATTGCTTTATGAAACGGAACATGGTGTGTGTGGCTTAGACCAGTCAGACGTGTTTGTTTAAAGGGGCACGTGCCTGAAAATTCTTAGGCTTGAATAAAAGGTCGGAGTCTAAAAGTCTAAAATCTGGAAGCAGCGCACATTCAAAACGGGTGCATTCAAGCAGGGATCGGACATCCCAAGAATCCCCTTACGACAGGTTCTCGCAAACCGCGACCCTTTATTATCGACCAATTTCTGTGGAACCATCACATTTTGGATTGACACGTCATAATGGAATCTCGTGGAACAAATGACGTCGTACAAGCCGCTCGTCGCTCGAAACGATTCTACGCATACCCTCGAGGGGTACGTGTGGACTTACGCATTTAATAGTATTAGTTTTGGAAACTTGCATAAATAGGCTGTACGCCGGTGGTAATAGAATCCGGCAGGCAAGGAACAAGTTATACAAGGAATCCCCGTATAATAGGTCACTTTTCAGGAACCTTCTTCGAGGATCTCGAAATATACATGGGTCCATCGCCGCATCCGCGCTAGCGATGAAAGTTAGAAATGCACAAGGCCCACATGGGCACAATGTTGCTCCAAACATAGCCAACCCGTTTCACTCGACGACTAATACCAGCCCGCCTAGCTTGTCGAACTGCGGGTTTTTCCAGGAGTCACGATCCGCGCCAATTGCAGCGACGCCGTTGGAAAGGGATAACTTTATTGACCTAGAAATTGGATTTATAATATTACCTATTTTTGTATTTTTGTAGTTCATTTCAACTCACTATGGATTGGAAAGTAACTAAAGTAACTTCGTTCAATACAAAAGCAATTCATATGGGTTCATTCGATTTTAAATTCTTCGCCATTTCCCTCTTGCGACTCGTCTTCAGATTTGCGGTCTGTAATAATGCCCTGTCTCTTTAATGCCCTTAAGCGCCCATGGATTTGAGATCGACCGCGGTAGCTGGGTAGCAATTGCATGATCGCGGAGATTTTAGGGCCATAGCGATTGTTGGGGTCCACCAGGATTTTATCCTCTTATGCAGTAAATAAATAATTGATGTGATATATCTTGAATCATTCCAACAGTAGACCACATACCTTGTGCTGTCCATGGGTCCTTCACCAGCATTGGATCCAAATCCCATTTGTAATGACTTCTACACTGGCTCGGCAAACGTTTTAAACCAGTCATTCTGCTAACTTCGGACGCAATGAACCCCAGTCATTTGGATCTTGCTTGAATGCATCGAGAATCGCCTTGTGTTCTTCATGGGTAAAGAGACCTGTTGGGGTGGATAACATTAACAATGAATGGATACAAGATTTTCTCAAGGCATTCCACAAAAATTAATTATATATTGAACAGACTCCATACAATACCTTTCATTGTCGACTTGGTCAGACTATAGTATTTGTTGGGATTACAAGTCGATATGTATCCACGTGACTTTACGCCAATTCGTTTTGCATCATTTGTACGTCATTCATTATTCACAGTGCCTAAAAGCGCACGATTTGTATTATGAATAAACTGCTTCTTCTGTTCGTCACAACAGTGCTTTGCCAACACTGCATCTGGTTCCTTGTCCTAACTCTGGGCGATGGCTAGCCAACCCAATTTGCCATTCAGGGTGGCCTCTAATAGCCTCTTTTCCTCCTCAGGCCGCCAGGCGCCAGAATTTTGGCGAAGATTCCCCACAGCGGGCCAACGACTCGACAACTGAGCGGGGCCTCGATTTAGAAAGTAGATATCGGCAAGGAGTTTCCAGCGGAAACCATATTGGGTCACCTTCTCACGCAGGAGGCGGATTTCGTCCTCCGTCCAAGCGAGAGAGCGGTCACGAATTTGTTTCGGATCACGCGCGAGTCTCGTGAAGCGCAAAGCGCAGGCGCAGGGCGTGTGGTCAGGGAGGGACTGGGCAATAACCGGCCAGGACAGGCCGTTTGCGCGGGCTTCTCTGAGGATGTTGTCCTCTTCGTTGGACCAAGCTTTGCGGACTGCATACTTGGGAGGTGGTCGAGCAGAGATAGTGAGGAAACGGAATTGGGGCAAGGATTGCTTTATGGAACGGAACATGGTGGGGAATAAGCGCGTGTAGCGAGTGTGGCTTAGACCAGTTTGGAATGATACGCCACAATCGAACTTGTGGCGAACGAGCCGCTCGTCGTTCTACGCCATTTGAAACGGTTATAGCGTACCTTAGAGGCTTAGGCGGCAACCCTTAAAAGTGGGTGGACGCCGGTGGTATTAAAGACCAGATGTGAAGGACTTGAAATATTAGAATCCGCGCATTCAGGAATGGAACGAATAGTCCAAGGAATCCGTGTACAAAAGGTTACTTTTCAGGCTCAATTAATTGCGCTACGACGATCTACTAAATGAATTCCCAAGCAAACGCGTACGACTTTTTCAGTTTACAGACCGCCCCTTTATTTTGCGATTTATTTCTGGTCGATCGGGGAGACTTCAAAGAATATTCACTCAACTTCAAGCATTTGCAGAAATAATTACGACCATCCGACCCCGTTCGACATGTCATCCCGCGGAACGCCGGTACGCTATCTTCAAGGATCTCAAGGTATACATGATCCACTGCCACATCCGCGCTAACGACGAAAAGTTGGAAATGCTCAGGACCCACCTATGCGACGAGGCCTTGGAAGTGCTAACAACGTGGCTCCAAACATAGTCAACCCGTTTCGCTCGACGATCAATACGGGCCCGATTAATTTATTCAAGCGCCGATTTTTCTAGGAGTCACGATCCACGCAAATTGCAGCGACGCCTTAGGGAAAGGGATATTATAACGACCGCGTACTCAAACGATACTTCATTGATTTAGAAAATGAACTTTTAAAATTCAATATTTATTTTTTTATTTTTTATTTTTATTTTTTTTGGCGAAGTTCACTTTCACTCACTATGGATTAGAAAGTGACTTCATTTGGAAGGGTTCAATACAAACGCAAATATTGTAGTCATTCATTCGATTTTAAATTCTCTCCTGCCGATTTACGCCAGTTAATAACGCCACGTCTCTTTAATGACGTTAAGCGCTCATGGACCCGAATCCGACCGCGGTAGTTGGGCAGTAGTTGCGAGATCGCAGAGATTTTGAAGCCGTAGCGATTGTAGGCGTCCACCAGGATTTTATCCTCTTATAATGCAATAAATAAATAAATAAATATTTTAAAGTCACTTGTGTCAGGAGTTTCAATCATTCCAACAGCAAACTACGTACCTTGCGCTGTCCATGAGTCCTTCACCACCTTTGGATCCAAATTCCGTTCGTAATGAGCTTTACACTGTGCCGGAAAACGTTTTAAATCGGTCACTTTGCTAACTTCAGAGGCGATGGTCCCCCAGTTGTTTGGATGTCGCTTGAGCGCGTCGAGAATCACCTTGTTTTCTTCATCGGTAAAGGGACCTGTTCGGTGGATAATAGCGAATGAGTACGACATTTCTCAAAGCATTCCACAGAAATAAAAAATATATTGAACAGACTTATACAATACCTTTCTTTTTCGACTGGGTCATACTGATGTACTTATTCCAACACTGCATTAGGTTCCTTGTCCCAACCTTCTGAGCTACAGCTTGCCAACTCAATTTGTCATTCTGGGTGGCGTCTAATAGTCTCTTTTCCTCTTCAGGCAACCAGGCGCCAGATTTACGAGGCGGATTCCCCACAGTTGCCCAATGAGTGTACAACTGAGTAGGGGCTCGATTTGGAAAGTAGCTTTCGGCGAGGAACTTCCAGCGAAAACCGTGTTGGGCCACCTTCTCCTGCAGGAGGCGGTTTTCGTCCTCCGTCCAAGCGAGAGAGCTGTCGGCAATAGGTTTCGGATCATGCACTACCGATGTCGTAAGTCTGGAGAAGCGCGAAGATAAGGCGCTGGGTGTGCGGTCAGGGATGGATTTGGCAATAACCGACCAGGACAGGCGGGATGCGCGGGCTTTTCTGAGGATATTGTCCTCTTCGTTGGACCAAGGTTTGCGGACCGAGTATTTCCGGGGTGACCGAGCAGCGACGGTGAGGAAGCGGAATTGTATCAAGGATTGCTTTATAAAACGGAACATGGCGAGAGCGCGTGTGGCGTGTGGCTTAGACCAATGGAACGTGTTTTGGATTGATACGTCATAATAAAATCTTGTGGAACGATGACGTTGGCAAGCCGCTCGTCCTGGTAGAAATGCTCAACACCCACCTATGCACAACGTGGCTCCAAACATTGCCAAACCCGTTTCGCTCGAGGGCCCGCTTTTTCCAGGAGTCACGATCTATGCCAATTCGACGCCGTTGGAGAACTTTTTGAAATTCTTTATTTTATTTTCTCACTATGGATTGGAAAGTAACTTCATTTCGAAGAGTTCAACACAAAAGCAATTCATTTAGGTAAAGAAGTCGTTCATTCGATTTTAAATTCCTCGCCATTTCTCTCTTGCGACTCGTCTTCCGATTTACGCTCGTTAATAACGCCGCGTCGTTTTAATGTCCTTAAGCGCTCATGGACCCGAGACCGACCGCGGTAGTTGGGCAACAATTTCGAGATCGCAGAGACTTTGGGACCGTAGCGATTGTAGGCGTCCACCAGGATTTTATCCTCTTATAATGTAATAATTATATAAATAAATGATACGATACATTTAAAGTCACTTGTGTCAGGAGTTAAGATCATTCTAACAGCACAACACATACCTTGTGCTGTCCATGAGTCCTTCGTTCGTAATGAGCTTTGCACTGTGCCAGCTTGCTAAATTAGGAAGCTTGAATCATCGAGGATCGCTTTATCTTCTTCATCAGTAAACAGACTCCATACGATACCTTTCTTTTTCGACTGGGTCATATAATAATACTTATGCCAACACTGCATTAGGTTCTGTCCCAACTCTCTGAGCTACGGCTTGCCAACTCAATTTGTAATTCCAGGCGGCGTCTTTTCCTTTTCAGGCAACCATGCCAGATTTCCGGCAATGAGTGAACAACTGAGCAGGGGCTCGATTTGGAAAGTAGTTACTGGCGAGGAACGTCCAGTGAAAACCGTGATGGACCGCAGCAAGCGAGAGAGCGGACATCGGATCATGCGTAACCTTGGTGAAGCGCGAAAGCACAGGTGCCGGGCGTGTGGTCAGGGATGGAGAGGATGTTGTCCGCTTCGTTGGACCGAACCGTCGTATTGGTATATGCTGTTTTAGGCTAGCCTCGCCGTGTAACAAAGAAAAAGAAAAACGTGTGGGTAAGATGTTAGGTGACTCTTTGAAACATAACACATTCCTATGGAGGGTGATGAGGAGGAATGTGATGCTGAACTATAGGTTGGGACACTTAGTAGTGGGAGGGGTCTTTGAGTGTGAGGAGTGTGCTGGTGTTGGGCAGATAGGAGTAGTGCTCCCAAATGAATCAAATCAATTTGAATAGAATCGAATTGAGGGTCATTTGAATTGAATTGAATTGGGGATTTTTCAATTTGAATTGAGTTCAAATCAAATTGAATTTGAATTGAATTGAGGTCTGATTCAAAACTTATTTTTAGAAATATAATAACTCAATGAATACACGTCCAAATTTAATGATCTTTAGCTTGTTAGATTCCCCTATATAAGAGAAATCTAACAAGCTAAAGATCATTGAATTTGGATGTGTATTCGTCAAGATATTCGATTTCTAAAAATAGAGTTCAAATTAGACTTTGAATTGAATTGGACCTCAATTCGAATTGATTGGAATTGAATTGGGCCTCAATTCAATTTGAACTTTTTGAATTGAATTGAATTTAGGTCCAATTCAATTCAATTCGATTCATTGGGAGCACTAGATAGGAGAAGTGATGCAGACTTCTGAGTATTGGTTAGAGGAGTGTAAGGTGTTGGCAGAGTTTTGGAGAGAGGTGGGGCAATACCTGGGGGGAGAAAATAGAGGGTAAGTGCAGGAGGGGTGGGATATACTTAGGGCAAGAATGTTTGAGGTGATTGAGGATAAGTGGCTTATCTTAGAGTGGGTCCTTATAATGTGGGTAGGGCTAACAGGCTATTGGCTGGCAGTATTTGAGGAGAGCAAAAAGATGACCTTGGGAGAGAAGATGGTGAGGTAGGAAGATATACTGGTGGGTTGGTAGAGAAGATAAGGCTATGGGAGGGAGTACTATCAGAAGTTAGTGAAAGTTATCTATAGTAAGAGTAGGGATAGAGTGAGAGTGATCAGTAATAAGATAGTATTTAAGAGAGTAGGGGTGGGAGGGCAAGTGAGTAAGAGAGTGATTAGAGAGAAAAGGGCTGGGGCTACCAGTGTGATATAAGGATAAATAGAATGTTTTTTTTTTTTTTCTATAAG
>RQIL01008265.1:0-12075 GCA_003951145.1 Jimgerdemannia lactiflua | reverse complement strand
ATATAATATATGTGTATGTCTTATTTGGGAAGTCTGAAAAAGGAAAGGGGTACGAAAAGAGAAAGGGCTATAAAATCCAGCCCAAATAAATGTCCCAAATGAATGAAAATGCAAGATGCCATGAGAGAGATAAGAGAGAGCAGAGGGAATGTGAGGAACTCAGAGAAGGAGGAGAAAATGGTAGAGTGGCAGGTGGCCATTAGAACAGGTGCAGGCGGTGCAGTGGAGTAGGATAATGAGCGGTCATGGGATTGATGAGCATTTGGGAGGTGGAGAGGTCGACGAGCAGTTGATAAAAATGGGCACAGGCAGTGCAGTGGGGTAGGACAATAAGCAGTCAATAGGAATGGGTGTGGGAGACGCAGCAGGGTAGAACAATGAGTGGTCATGGGGTTGATGAGCGGTCAGGCTGACAAGCAGTTGGGGTAAATTAGAGATGAAGATGGGCATTGGGGACAGCATCAGAATGAAGAGAAAGAATGTGTGAGATAGGCATATGAATGTAGAAGTGGAATGCGTCACTCGACTAATGGCCCAAGATTTGAATTTCATAGTCGGCCAGACCTGCTGCTGTGGCATCGGTTGCAGCACCTATCTGAAAGCTATATCCAGCATAAAGGCAAGCATTAAGATGAATATGAGGTAACAAGGATCACAAATGGTCTACTAGCCAATGCTGAGAGAACGCCTGCTGGTCAGGCAGTGAAATGAGCAGGGCAGTGTTGAGTGCCAGAGAGGAAAGAAATAGCCGGCAGAGCAGGGCAACGGGGCAGGGAATGCTGGGGGGTGCCCATGGGATGTGGATCAAGATGCCACAATGGAAAGGATCAGTTTTAGAAGAGAGAAGAGTGAGGATAATGTGGGAGAGGAGGGCAAGGGAGGGGCAGAAGGAAACGCAACCCCAGGATACATATGTAGTGGGGTCAAAGGAGTGATCCCAAGTAATTTCCCCAGACCAGAGGAAACAGAAGTAATCAAGCATGATAGCGGCCACAAACATGAGGTCAGAGACATTACCATTCAGTTGGAGGTGTGGGAGTAGGCAGCAGAGGCAGTTGGATGTGAAAGGGAGTCGGGGTCATGTGAGTCAAGTGCCCAGCCACCATTTGATGCCGCGAAGGACCCTGGGCAGTTGATAAAGCCCCACTAGCAGGTCAAGCAGGCCAGAGTCGATGTGAAGAGAGTGAATGGCAGAGAGGTACTTCTTGATGGTGGTTGGTGCAAGGCGATGAAGGGCCAGCAAGCAGACCCAACACATCAACACCAGCTCGGATGCAGGGAGGGCGGGATGGTCAGTTGGGGTGTGAAGGATACAGAATTGGAGGAAGCTCTGCTGGCCGGATGAATACAATCAGCATGTCAAACTTGCCAGTCCAAACAGAAGGAAGAAGGCCACAAGGAGTGGAAGGCAGGAGTATTGGTAGAGCCTATTAGTGTGGGAAGTAACTATGCAGAGGGGGCAAGAGAGCAGAAACGAGCCATATCGGTGTATGAGAGGGCATCAGTGATGCCATTGTCTTGAGATGAGACATATGTTACATGGAAATGGAAGGCATATTTAGTCGTCAGTAGAGAGATGTGGTGTAGCAGTTCAAGGAGGGCAGGGTTAGTAGTGGTGTCAGAGTTAATAATTTAAAGGATGGTCTGGTTATTGGTATGGAGTAGGATGCAGTGAAAAGTCCAATGTGGGCTCTATCTAGCAGTGGCCAGAATGACTGCGTATAATTCTTTGAATTGAATGTCGAGATGTTGTATTGTGGAGGAGCAGGGGGAGGTGAACCATTCACCTTCAAAGTAGGCTCCCAGACCTATGTCGCTGCTAGCATCTGTCCATACATAAGCATCTGGAGTGGCTGTCTAGTCCACAGAGTAGAAGACAGAAACACCATTCTAGCATGGTAGAAATGTGAGCCACCATTGAATATCAGCCTGAAATTCATCATCAAGAGGGATGGCAGAATGTTTGCTTGTCAAGTGGTTGATAAAACACTGCAAAAATGGATGGCCCAGTGAGATGATTTTGCAGGCAAAGCTCAATGACCTGATGAGGGATTGAAGCTATGGTTGAGAGCAAGAGCATCAGGGGGGCCAGCAGTGGAGCTCATCTAGAATACCAGTGAGTTTCCTAGCAAGGAGGTGGGCCTCCATGTTGTCTGTATCTAATTCGATACCTAGGAAGATGATACATGTTGAAGGGCTGATAATTTTCTGTGGCTGCATTGATCATTCAAGGTGGTGGCAGAGTTGAAGGAACTGGGAGAGGTTGGAAGAGGTGAGGGGAAGGTTGCCAGTTGGTGAAGCAAGGATAAAATCATCCACGTAATAGAGAAGATGACAGAGGCCTTATTGATGGGCAATCCATGTGAGCAGTTCAGTGAAGATGTTGAATAGGATTGGGGATGAGCTGGTGCCAAACAGGAGGCAGTGGTCAAAATAATATTGACCCAGCCATTCGAATCTGTGTAATTCCCAGTTGGAGGGGTGGATGTGTATATGATGGAATGCATCAGCGAGGTCAACATTAGATAGTAGGCAGCCCTAGCCAAAGTGCCGAATAAGGTCTAATCCATCATTGAAGCATATATAAGATATGCAAAATGTGTCCATATCAATACCAGCATTGACAGAGGGGCCATGTTGAGACCAGGAGAGGTCATGGATGTGTGGCTATTTGGACAATGAATTCTTCTTGGCAACAGTGCCCAGGGGTGAGGAGTGGAATAAGAGAAATGGCGGAGTCGAGAATGGGCCACAGATATGACCTGCTGCTACCTCCCAAGCGATATCCACAGAGACTGCCTCAGCATGAGCGATTGCGGATTGATGATTATGGCTGATATGATGACATTGGGACCATCGAAGCCCATGAGAACACCTTGGAGAGATGGCATCAATGGCAGCATGGATGAGGTCCTGGTCTGGGTATGTGGTGAGGACTCGTGACCAAGTGGACAGCTGAAGGGCAGTGGTGAGTGGAGGGAAGCAAGCCTGGATTTTGGAGAAAGCAGCATCAAAGGGCTTAGAGAGGGGGTGATAGAGAAAGGTGTTTGGAGCCAGTTGGAGAGTAGTATTGCTGGTGGTTATCGCATGGTCGAGGGCGAGTTCCTAGGGTTATTTGAAGGGATTGTCAGGGCAGTCCATCCAGGGGTAGTCAAGGCTGCATTTCAAGCATATATGTGTATAGATACACTTATGCCGGTGGCAGCCAGGATCTTGTATTGGAGTGCTGTCAAAGAGGGATCCATTGAAGTTATGGCACACCGGTGGGATTTTGGAGGGACTGGGGATACACTTAGTGTGAGTTGAGCAAGAGATCTTGTACAAGTGAGATGATGCTTTGGAAAATGAAGCTGCAGTAGAAACAGGTACCAGTAGCTTCTGATGGAGACTCAGAGACATGAATAAATCGGAGATATGTTTAGCCCAATGGCAGCACCATTCAGTTGAGATGCCATTGTGGTCAACTTCAGTGATGTGTTTGTTGTGGAAGGCAATGTGATAGCCGAGGAGGGCATGCCAGAGCGACATTCAGCCAATACATCAGGATCTGATGGGATGAGCAGGGGAGGTGTGGCTGACAGTATGGCAGAGAATGAGGCAGCAGTGCAGTTGAGGGAGACTCCACTTTTAGTAGAAAAAGATTGTGCCAAATTAATCAGTTGAGGGGCAGAATCGTGGTCGGAGCAGAATAGATTGAAGAGGTCATTGAGGAGCAGTCTTGTTTGGCAAAACAGTCCATAATGTCATCCAGGACAGGAGAGGATGTAGGGCCAGGCTGTTTGGACACTGCGCAAGTGGAAATATGCATTGAGCAGTATTTGGCAGAACCACTCACAGTATCCTCCTCGGTGATTTGGGATTGAATATCCATGAGGTAAGATGCTACAAAGACTGCATCAATGGCATCTTCCATGGAAACATCGCAGAAGAAGCATAGAACTCACTCGATGAAAGGGAGGTCAATGTGATGTGGGCATGCTGGAGAGCTGACTTCATGTTGGCCATGTGAAGGGGGGTCGAATTGGCACAGGATACAAGTGTTAATGACTTGAGGTATGCAAGAAAAAAAGAGAGATGAGCGGTAGAGTGAACAAGTGGTAAAGTGGATAACTGAGTTGTTCCACTGAGTGGCCAGTGTATAAGCAGCATATGTCTATCTAGCATACATAAATTGTATAGAGGGATAAAATGTCTTTGGCACTAAATGTCTAGAACTGGCATATATGCAATGTAAGACCTCTCCACCCACTCCTAACCTGCAACTGCAAGTAACTTGATGCATATCCATTGACTTGTAATCTCGATTAATGTTACCTATTCTAGTGAAGTAGCTTGATTGATAGCTATGGTTATGTAGTCACTTCTGTCTGAGTTCTTCCTATAGATGAGGGTCTGGTATTCATCAGGTAGGTCTTCTTCTAGGTCTTAGATCTGGAGGGGTTCTGGTTGTCCTCTGAGTTGTCTTCTTTCTCTTGAGGTCAGGCTATAATCTGGGTCACTTCTTTCCTCTGATTCAGTTTTCTGGCTGCTGCTTCTGAACAGGGTTCTGGCTGCTGTTCTAACAATAATTGCTTTCTTTTCTACTGAAGAGGACTGTGGCTGCCCCTGGTCTTGTTGTTGGCTAGGTCCTCCTAAATTCTCCACTGTAGATGGCAGCTGGGTTCTTGAGCCAAAAGGTCAAGTCTTTTAAGCAGTTGAGCCCCCAAAATGTAGTATATCTTTTGTATAACTATATGCTTCAAGCATGGCTCAATGTGCCACTTGTGAAGCACAGTCTTCAAAATAATAGGAATTAAAAATATTGTTCATGTCAATTATGTATCTGGGGTCATATAATGGATCATTTGATTTGCTGTCAAAGTCGATGGATAACTCAGGTGCAGGTACTAAGGTGGGTACAGGGGTTTGGGTCAATAATAGGCTTTTATGTTAATGGCTCAATTGTTCAGTGATCAATGAGTAGTTAATGTGATGGATTAATTAATATGGCAGCGATTAGGGTCTAAATATGAGAGCATGGCAATCTTGAATTATGTGGTCTGGATTCAATATGCATGGGAACTTGTATCTCGAATAAGCAGTCTGGTTGGGTCTATTAAACATAGTGTTGATTAACATTCATGGGGCAGCAGCGATCTTTTTGTCTAGACAAGTTGATTAATGTGCATGGGAACTTGCAGGTACAGTTTGTAATGGTGTGGGAATCATTCATAGTGATAGCTCATTTGCTCATATCATACATTTTATTATCTTCCTAACTTGAGGGCAGTTTCTTGCAGTCTGATGGGTCTTTAAGTATGCAACTTGAATGCATGGCAGTTTTCTTAACTTGGTGGTGGCTTTCTTAGTAACAGTTGATTTTTCTTAACACTGGACAGTTTTCTTTAACTCAGTGGTAGTCTTGAACAAGAATTATCCTTGGCTCTTGAAGTCTTTTTCCAAAGTTTCTCAAAAACTTAAGTTGGTTTATCTTACACTAGACTTCTTGTCATTCAGATAAAAGCCAATTGACTGAGGGTTTATTCACTGCAGTTTGGGTGGGTATTTATACAGAGTTGTGCATGGATTTTGCTAAGTATATGGCTAAGTAATTGGTAATTCTCTACTCTTGAATTAGCATGGATTTGAAAGTCAAGTGACTAACTAGTAGAATAAGGCTAATCCTTTGTTTGTGATGAATAAGGCTAGCTAAAGTCAGTCACTATTTGT
This sequence comes from Jimgerdemannia lactiflua, assembly GCA_003951145.1. Lineage (NCBI taxonomy): Eukaryota > Fungi > Mucoromycota > Endogonomycetes > Endogonales > Endogonaceae > Jimgerdemannia > Jimgerdemannia lactiflua. The sequence goes on along the minus strand of RQIL01008265.1, from coordinate 6,366 downwards.
GCAACTAACTAACTAGATCAAATTTGGCTAATAGAACTATAACTATTTAACCTGAAGTTCAGTATGACTGAGATTATGTCACCCTCTTCTTCTTCCTCATTTTCTTCAGGGTGTCTGGCCAAATTATTTTCTGCAACTTCCACCATTGAGCTGACTTCATTTGGAAGTTCTGAGAGTATGGAGGAGGTGTTTGCATTTCTTTTCAAGAGGTTGTTGAAGTCTTCTTCCTATAGAATAAATGGGTCACTGCTGCTGCCTTAATCTTGAGGAGTGATGTCAGCAATGATGATGTCACCACTGATGATGTCATCATGAGTGAAAGGCGCAGAGTATTCTTGCTGCTCTTGTGGTCTCCAGTCTATAAGTTTTTCCTCCACAAAGTAGGGAACATCTGTGGAGTTATGAGGGGCACGGATTCTCAGAGGAGGGCCTTGGAATAGGACAATCAAACCACAAATAAACTGGTCTGGATTATCTTCTAGGAGGGGATTTCAGAGGTCTTGCACTTCTTCACTCTTAACTGAAATGGTAGGTTGGGCCTCTTCTGCTACTATTTCTTCTAAGTGGTCCACCCAGTGGCTTGATAGCTCTTGAATTTCAGAGGTCTTGACACACTGAAGGTTTGGAATGGTCCAAGGAGCATATCTGAAGATTTGATGGACTCTTCTGGCCAATTGCTACTCATGTCTATTTTGGCAAGCCACATATAAAAAACTTTTTGGAATAGCTATAAGTTAGCCATCTACTATAGTAGGAAAACATTCAGAAATCAAGGATGACATGAAAATGTACTACCCAAATTATAACTTAGCCAGGTAATGCAAACAGCCAGATAATGCAAACAGCCAGATGACATAAATACCTCATAATTAGCCAGATGACATGAACAAACCAGATGACATGAACACTTAGCATAGCCTAGTAACCAGCACAGCAAACATTACTGTGCCAACCTGTATAAATAACCAGATAGCTAAAGAAGGGAAGATCCATGAGGCTAGCTGTCACCCTGAGAGCGGCTGTCATCCAAAATACACCATAAATAACAAACCTATAGTTAGCCAGATAGCAACCAAGGTAGCAACTGCAATGTATAAAATACCCCAGAGACAAGAGTGAATAAACCTCAGTCTGAAATCCAAGAATTCAAAGAAGAGAAAAAGACAAGTTTGTCTGAGAACACACTTAGGAGAAATGCCTTCTGAGAGCCCCATGGTCCTAAAGATTGGATTGCAACACTTAGGAGATATGCCTGCCATGAGCTACTGTTAATGGGGATTGTGAGCTTTCTTTCATTCTTCTGATTCAACTCTGGTTCTCTTGCTGATATCAATTGTTTTCCACCAAGTTCTAGGGAAGAACTTCACCACCCTTTTTAGTTAGCTTGCCAGATAAGCCTGAAGTTTTGCCACCAAGTTCGAGTGAAGAACTTCACTGCCCATTTTCAAGAGAAGTCCGCCTTTTTGGTATGCTTGCCAGATCAAGCCTGAAGAAGAATCTGCCTCACAAAGCCAGTCTTGACACACCTTTGCAGTGATCCATCATGCAAACGAAGCAGTCCTGATGCAACTTTGAGAAGCCTTCCCATTCTCAAGAGAAGTCCGCCCCGCCCCTCTTGGTACGCTTGCCAGACCAAGCCTGAAGAACCGATCCACATTTTTGTTGAAGAACCAATTCGCCCTTTTTGGTATGCTTGCCCGACCAAGCCTGGAGAACTGATCTGCCCCTTTGGTACACTTGCAGACAAGCCAGGAGAAAAGTCCATTACATTTTTTCCCCCGATCCGCATTCAAGAAGCCCGCCATATCTTTTGTCCGCTGATCTGCCCCATTCCACAGGATATGCATCCCAGAACTGTCCTGTCCATCTCATTCAAAATCCGCACACCTACCCTCAACTGGGAGAATTTCTAAGAATCTGCATCCCAGAAATCAGCCGGAACTGGAACCGTCTCATCCACCTCCTTCTAGAAATCTGCTATGTTTGGTCCGCTTACCAGAATAAGCCTGAAAATCCGCATCGTTCTCTATTTTATCTGATCTGCCACATACTGCCGTTCCGCCTCATTTAGTCTGCATCGTTCAAGTCTGCCGCTTAAGGAAAAGCCGCCATTTTCAAGGAGACCGCCATCTTTTGTCCGCCAATCCACCGCATTCCGATCCACATTGTTCAAGTCTGCCCCTTAAGGAATAAGCCACCCTGTTTTCAAGAGAAAAGTCCACTACGATTGCCGCCACTTAAGGAAGAGCTGCCGCATTAATCTGCCTCGTTCCAATTGTCTTGTTCAGTCCGCACCGCTCAATCCGCATCGTCCGCTTAACCACATCATTCGAGAAGACCGCATTGCCTGAGAAATCCATCAGAAAAGACACCTAATCGCCTGATTCCCAGAGAACTTACGCTTTTAAGGAAATCCACCTGAATACCCGAGTCACGGAACCCGCACCCTTAAGGAAACTGATCGCCCAAGTCACACGAATTTACCCACCGCTCCAGGAGGAAACCCATTCACACATGCAACCCAAGAACGCCGCCAAATTAGGAAATCGCTCGCAGAAAGTCTCCAGCTGTTGAATATTATACCACTAAACACCAACACTAGTACCAGAACCTGAACATTTTGTTGCTTTTTGACAAAGTAACTGGGGGCTCAAGCTTATCTACACAGCTGCCCAACCTTGTAGTTTGCCTCTATTGAGCCAGGTATGTTATACTGTCCATATATGTGGCATATGCAATTTCTTGATGGCTGGCCTCTAGGAATTCTTGACAAAGGTGGTGTCCCATCTCATACTCCTGCCACATGAGAAGGCATTGTGTGGCCATTGAGATTCTGGTTTCCATTTCACAGCAGTTCAGAGTATAGTGATAGAGGTCCCTTGTATAGAGGTTCAAGCTGGGGATTTTTCTAGTGCACACCCTCATGGCTCTCCTGATGTCATTGAACATCTGCTCTTGGACTGATGGACCAGAGTGGCTCCTTTACCTTGCTGTTTGGCAGGTGATGGCAGACATTTTATTTGTGGTAAGTCATCTTGGTTGTAGATGCTGTTGTACCTCTTCTTGATGCTCCCTTTTATATTCTTAAAGGTCTTCTCCTTTGGTCCAGGGTAGAGTCACCTGATTGAGTATAGTATACCACTGAGGTCATTATGAGTCATTAGATTAAGATCATCTTATGATCAAGATGAGTCATGGATGAGTTATGATTTGCAACTGGTGGGTTGCAAAGTAATGGCAGTCTTCAGGTTCTGATGTCACCAGATTCAAAAGAATCATCACAATATATAATGATTATATCTTCAAGCTAAAGCATTAAACTACTGAGTTCATTAATTAATGTTAAATTATTTTCTTAATTATTAGAGAGCCTAATTTTCAGATTGAAACTCTCTGTATAATGGGAGGAGAAAGAAGATTGCTCATGTCAAATACTACAGGCCATATCCAATATATCAATTCAAACTTTGCAACTTCAACTTCAATGAATCAAGAAATCATATTTCTTCATTTTCATCTGCCAGTGTTGGCATGTGGCCATTTGTACCATATCAGAGGTGAGTTTTTGCTGCCACTAATATGCTTAACTATTTTGAATATGTAAATCTGATTTTATTTTATTTTATTTTGCTTAACAGTCATACTGTCACTTCTACTGGAAAGTACACAAGAGCTGACCAAGGTGAATGATCACAAATCAAGACTACTATAACCTAGGCAGAGCAGAAGCAGCTTGAAATAATATCTATGACATATAGTCCAAGAAATGGTGAAATAATACTCATTCCAGAAAATAATCTAGAAAAAATATCAAATAAGTATATACATAACACTATTGAGTATAAATGAGGTAATTATATATATTGTGATGATGTCTTTGAATCTGGTGACAACAGAACCTGAAGACTGCTGTTACTTTGCAAGCCACCAATTGCAAGTTATGACTCATCTGTAACTCATCTTGATCATAAGATAATCTTCAACTAACAATCAGGTGACCCTACCCCTGGACCAAAGAAGAAGACCTTCAAGAATATAAAAAGGAGCATCAAGAAGGGGTACAACAGCATCTACAACCAAGAAGACTTACCACAAACAAAATTTCTGCCACCAACCACCAAACAGCAAGAACAAGGAGCCACCCTGGGCCATTAGTTCAAGAACAGATATTCAATGACATCAGAAGGGCCATGAGACTGCACATTAGAAAAATCTCTAGTGTGAATCTCTATACAAGCGACCTCTATTACTACACTCTGAACCACTATGAAATGGAAACAAGAATCTCAATAGCCACTCCATGCCTTCTTATGTTGCAAGAGTATGAGATGGGACACTACCTTCACCAAGAATTCTTAGAGGCCAGCCATCAAGAAATTGCAGACACCACATGCATGGACAGGTATGAGCAGCAATTGGCCAAAAGAGTCCATCAAATCTTCAGACATGCTCCTTGGTCCATTCCAAACCTACAGTATATCAAAACCTCAGACATTCAAGAGCTGTCAAGCCACTGGGTGGACCACTTAGAAGAGATGGTAGTAGAAGAGGCCCAATCTACCATTCCAGTTAAGAGTGAAGAAGTGCAAGACCTCTGGAACCCCCTTTTAGAAGACAATCTAGACCAGTTTATCCAAGGTTTGATTGCCCTGTTCCAAGGCCCCCCTTTGAGGATCCACATCCCACAAAACCCCACAGATGTTCCCTATTTTGTTGAGAAAAACCTCATAGATTGGATACCACAAGAGCAGCAAGAGTACTCTGCACCTTTTACTGATGATGACATCATCAGTGGTGACATCATCACTGCTAACATCACCCTCAAGACCAAGGAAATAGCAGTGACCCATTTGTTTTGTGGGAAGAAGACTTCAACAACCTCTTGGAAAGATATGCAGACACCTCCTCCATACTCTCAGAACCTCCAACTGAAGACAGCTCACTAGTGGAAGTTGCAGAAAATGATTTCGCCAGACACCCTGAAGAAAATAAGGATGAGGAACAAGATGATATAATCCCAGTCACACTAAACTTCAGGTTAAACAGAAATGGTTCTATTAGCCAAATTTAATCTAGTTAGTTAGTTGCACAAATAGTGACTGCACTTTGACTAGCCTTATTTATCACAAACAAAGAATTAGCCTTATTCTACTAGTTAGTCACTTGACATCCAAATCTGTGCTAATTCAAGTGTAGGCAATTACCAATTACTTAGCCATATACTTAGCAAAATCTGCACACAACTCTATATAAATACCCCCTAAACTGTAGTGAATAAACCCTCAGTCAATTGATTTGCAATATCAACTTAAGTTCTGAAAGTCAAAGGAAGTCAAGTGTAAGAACTTTGGGAAAAGACTCCAAGAGCCAAGGATAACTCTTGTTCAAGACCACCACTACTGAGCTTAAGGAAATCAACTGCTGCTAAGAAACCTGTCAAGTTAGGAAATCACTGCTAAGGACTACTGCGAATTTTCAAGTCAGTTAATTGCCACCACTAAGGAAGCCACTGCCAAGTTAAGGAAATCATCAGCCACTAGGAAATAAGACTGCCACACATCCAAGTTGTGCACTTAGAGACTCATCAGAGGACTGTCAGGAACCCGCCCTCCAGTTAGTAAGTTAATCGAACATATGACACAAGCGACCGAGCCGACCTACAAATGATCCCCAACCCACTGTCATGAGCCGCTTAGTTTAAGATCGCCATTGCCCCATGATCGACGACCGACCCACCCAGACTACCAAGTTTCAAGTTCACCACTTATTCAATATACAAAGATCGACTGCCCAGTTCTCATGCACATTGATTGACCAGCCTGCACAATCCAAAGATTGCTGTACTGACCCTGATTGCCACCACGTTTAAATCGCACATTGATTAACAAGTGCCTGCCAAGGATAATAGAATACCTGCCAGAAACGCCGTTTGAGTATGACTAATAACCATCATCACCCATCGACCACTGAATAATTGAGCCATTGACTAACAAATCGGATGACCAGTCACATGATCACTGACCCATAATCAACGTGAACAATATATTTAATTCATTAATTCAGAGACCGCACTTCACAAGTGACACATTGAGCCATGCAAGAAGCATATAAGTTATACAAAAATGCATGCCACAATATATTATTCTGATGTTCTGATACCAAACTTCAATATTTTCTAATATTATATATATATATTTTTTTTAATATTTAGTTTATTATCTCATCATTTACTATCCTACATAGTGATAGTACTGCAGCAGTCAATGAATGTATATGGACTTCTTTTCAATATAAGAATCTCCATATATATAAATATAACTTTGTCAAGGTCAAGGACTATACTATTCTTTACCCTCTCTATTTTTT
>RQIL01008254.1:0-12077 GCA_003951145.1 Jimgerdemannia lactiflua | reverse complement strand
TGAGTTTCTTCAAAATTTAAGTGAAGACTCTAGATTATTAGAATTGGCAAAAAGTATAACTCTGAAGGAAGAATTACTTTATTATGATGAAACAAGAATCATAATTCCTGAAAAATAAAAAATCTGCCTTCAAATTATGCAAGAGTACCATGATACTTATTTAGCAGGACATTTTGGTTATTCCAAAACTCTTGCTAATATTACACAGAACCTTTTCAGGCCCAGAATAATAGATGACATTAAGGACTTCTGTTATTTCTATGATCTTTACCAAAGAAATAAGGCATGAAATCAAGCCCCTCCAGGACTTTTACAACCCTTGCTTATACCTATAAGAAATTGGGATTAAATTACCTTAGACTTTATAATCAGACTTCTCAAAACCAGTCAAGAAAATGATGTAATTGTAGTATTCAATGATAGGCTTAGCAATCAAGCACATTTTGAGCCCACAACTACTATAGTAACTGAATCTGAAATAGCAGACATTTCCTTCAAGCAGTCTTTAGACTATATGGACTATCTTCAGTAATAGTCTCAGACAGAGACCCAAAATTTACAAGTGCCTTTTAGAAAGTACTATTTGGAATGATAAACATCAAGTTATCATTCTACTGTTTATCATCTACAGACAGATAGACAGATAGAAAGGACCAACAGAACTCTCAAACAAATGCTGAGAATATTCTGTAGCTATAAATAAGATAATTGAGATAATCATCTCCCATTAGCAGAATTTACACATAATAATATCAAACAATCTTCTACCCAGATGACACCCTTTTTTATGAATATAAGTTAACACCCAAGGACTTTAGAGACTATAGAAAAATCTATGATTCTGGTAACAGAAGATTTGACTACAAACATCCAAGCTATAATTCTTATAGAACAAAAAGAATTACAAAAAGCTCAAGACCAATAAGTAAAATATGCTAACCAGCATAAAAGAGAAGTGTTATATGATATTGGAGACCTTGTTCTCTTTGAATCTACAAATATAACACTAACAAACCAAGCTGAAAGACCTTTGTCCCAAATATATTAGACTATACCCAGTTGTAGAAATCATCTCAGATGTTTCCTATTGACTAGAATTACCACCTAATATGAAAATATATAATGTATTTCATATTGCACTACTAAGAAATATACTCCAAACCATATTCCTAATTGAGAAATACCACCACCACCACTACCACCAATAATGGTAGATAGACAATAAGAATTTATTGTGGAACAAATTTTTGACTCCTAAGTCACAAAAAGAGGATGTGGTACTTCCTTAGAATACTTAGTTAAATGGGAAGGCTATCCCCTAAATAACCCTACATAGGAACCAGAAAGAAACCTCACTCATGCCAAAGAAACAATCCTAAAATATTGAAAGAAAACTGCAATCTTGCTGACATATCACTCATATCTTCTAGTTTAAGATGAATGAATGAATGTGACATGTCCAGGCAGTATGGGCTAAAGAACATATATAATATACTGAGGGTGTGAAGAGTTGAACTTTCAGCTAATAGTCCTGAAGCTTATCTACCATCTATGTACTACAAAGTACTGATTGCTAAGATAAAAAAGACATGAGTATGTAAAAGTCACAAGAAATTCCACAAGCTTAGACAAACATTCAAATTGGGAAAACCATAAAAATAAGAAACTCTAATGTCAAAAGAAAAGAGAAAACAGACAACTAAAAAGAAAGGAAAAAATAAAAGAAAAATACTCTTTTATAATAAAAGGACTGTTCTGTTGAAGAACTTCCCTGGAACCTCTTATAGTATCAAGAAAGTCAGATAGCCTATCAAGACATACAAGAGGACCATACAAAGCCTGTATGATATGCAATAACTATCCTGGTTTTGGATAGTACTTATCACTGTGACTATAGAAGTCATTAGGCTGGTTTGAACTACCAGCCTGCAGACTAACAGTTCAATGCCTTAACAGGGTGACCAACTCCCCATCTAAAGTCGAAAACAAGTTGAACCACAGTCACAAGTACCTTCTGTTTGGAGGATAAAGAAAAAATCCACATAATCTCTTAATACTTAATGCAGATATTAAATTTTTTAAGAGAGGGATAATGAAATGAAATTACACTCAGACACCACTTTGATGACATCACCAAGTGAAGACATCATCAGATTCATATCACCACTATGGTTAAATGCTCAAAAGACTACTAATAATAATGTGAATATAATGATTTGGAACTAATTTCAGCCCATGATATTCCTGATATTATAGTAGTCACACTAGTCTCTACACTAGTTTAGTTGACAACCTCACTGACAATACCATAGTTTCAGCCTAAAAATTGATTGATGATGGCAATGATATCACAAACTAATTTAGTCTATGATCTCATTGATATTATAAGCTAAAATAGTCTATAATATCAATAATATTATATACTATAACTTATTGAAATTAGCTACTGATGTCACTACTCCACCAACATCATGCACTAAAATAATCTATGATCCCAAGTGACATTATAGTCTAAAATAGACCATGAGATTAATGATATCATACACCAAAATAGTCTATTTTTTAAACAAATATAAGGATGACAATTAGCTCTAGAAAAAGGTCAATCTGCAGCCAAGCAAACTCAAAGACACACAATCCCCCCAAAATAATACTAGACAAAAACAAAAAATGTCCCTACCATCTGAATATGACTATGATACTCTTTGGGAGTCAGTCTGTGACCACCAGCACCAGTACTACTGGGAGCATCTTGAGCTAGATATCTGTGACCCTGAGCAGTTTCTAGTAGCTGCTGATGAGATTGTTACAAGAATGCAATAAATCCTCAAATACTTCTAGATAGTGAGAAGTAGTATGACCCAATCAGAGGTCTTGAATGAATATAATATCTCCACATTTAGTCAGTATATTTTAGTCCACACCTATCAACATCTTTGAAAAATGCCCTTTGCTATAAGTAGTATAAGAGAAGTTACTCCTGTTCTCTTAACAACCAATTGATAAGTCAAATTGAGTTAGATCTCATAAATGACTTTAACCTGGAAGAGCCCTATGATGATGATGTATGGCCATATAAGAATGATGTCTTCAATAGACTGATTAGTCTATTTCAAGCACCTATTTCTCAGGTCCAGATACCTATGAATGCCTGGCCACAGGGTTTTCCTGTACCAGTCAATATGAGACTAGTCTCACCTATATCAACATCATCATCTGAGACCATAAGGTCTGAACCAGACTCAGAAGAGTCTTATACTATATTATCAGAATCTGAGACTCTGGAAGAGGTTTTAACTCCTTTTACAGGAGTCTATCATTACTTTATGATATAATATATTACATTACAAGTCTTAGAAGAATGATATCAGAAATTACATTATAAATAGCATAATTATGATATTAGAATTAGATAGCAATTATGTAACTATTACATTATCTTTCTGCAACTTTATTGTTCAGAATATTCTAATCAATAGGATAGTATTTTAAATAGTATGTGAAAAAGTATAAATACTTTAAGGATATTCCTCAAATAAAGGACAGTTCAACAAACAGACACCTTCTTCCATTATTACTCACATTATACACACTTTTCACATACCTTTTGAATGGTTTATTGAAGAAAGTGACTATCAAAATGGCAGTGATTCAACCTCCTAGTTGGTGTATTGGATCTGGATCTGGTGTAGCATTTGAGTAGCAGCAAGGAATAAAAGGGTATGGGCTGGGGATGGGGTTTTTTGGGAAGATAACTGGTAGGAGTGGAGGTGAAGAAGGACATGGAGCTAAAGGAGAGAGGAGTGGCAAGGGGCCAGTGAGCTTCATTGTGGCTGTGAAGAATGGGGCTGGAGGTGGTGGCAAGGATGGATAGCAGCAAGTTGAAGGAGTAAGGGGGAAACTCAGTGGGAGTGGTGGAGCTAGGCCAGGTGTAGGGATGCAGAAGACCAATAAAGGTGGGACTGGCAGGGGTGGCAGGACTGCTGATAACAGTGAGACTGGGAATCTGGAAAAAAAAAGGAGATGTGACTGCTGATCGAACCAAGGAAGTAGCTGAGGGTTTGAGAGTGATGCATAAGGGGGACCTGGCTGATGGTGTGATGGGGCTAGTGGTGGCACCATTACTCAAGAAATCTATCTCAGAATATGTCATCACACTAAGCTTCTAGAGGCTGGCAGTGATAGCAAGGATGGTATTGGTACACTTGAGCAAGCAGTTGAGTGATGTAGCATCAATAAAGTTTTTGAAAGGTCTGGAGGGAGTTGAAGTTGGATTCATCAAAAAGGAGTATGTGTTGGCAGCAGTGGCTAAGGGAATGTAGGTGGGTGAGGTTGTAGTACCAATGACATAGTGTTTTCATTGGGACCCTTGGGTGGTACATCTGGTGGTCAAGAGAATCCCCACAGTTTTGATGGAAGAGACTAAGAACAGGTTTGGAAAGGTGATGAAGAAGTATGACAAAGTCATTGATATTGAATTTCAGCAATAGAAAGGGACTTCCTTCAGAATAAGAGATATTGAAGTGTGACTGAGAGTAGTAGGAAAGGGGGAGATGGGGAAAGGAAGTGACTGGTCCAGAATGATGAAGTGGGAGCCCAGGTGTCTAGGGTTAAGGGAATTGAGGAGGAGGAGAAAGATCTGTTGATGGTACTCTGGGAGTTAGACAGGGTAGTGAGAGAGCAAAGCAAGTCTTCGAAAAAGCTAAAATGATGGTTGAAGTCAATGGAAAGAAAATCTGGATGGATAAGGAGATTTGAAAGAGGGTGCAGGGGAGGAAGTAGCAATAGGAACTTCTTGCAGGGCTCAAGGCATGCACTATGAGTGGGGGGCCTAAAGAAGGAACAGCAGTGGGGAATGGGCAGAAGGAGCCTGAGGGCTCATGGCTTTCTGAGCATACTTCTCAGAGAAAGAGGACAGGGGAGATGGAAGAGTCTTGCTTTAAGGACTGGGTGCTGGAGGGAGATTCCAGTAAGGGCAGAGAGTCAAGATACCAGAAGATACCACTGGAGCCACTGGGGTGGAGGTAGAGGATGTTGTGATGAAGGGTGTAAAGAATGTTTGATTTGGAGTCCTGGATGTAGTCTTGGGGTAACAGATAGTTGGAGTGACTGGAGAGGATCTGGTGGATACATCAGATGAGAAATGGGATGAGTCAGCCAGTACTGGTTTGAGTGGAGTACAAGAAGGAGAAAAAAGGTCAGTGACTCCTGGGGTGGTGCATGGGAGAGGGGCCTTGGATGTACAGAATGGTGATAGAATTGACAGGTGAGGAGTTGGGTGATATGGACTTCCAGCTTATGAGTGAGAAGGACTGGAGTGATATCTTATATAGGGTTGGAGTTGTGGGGAAACTGATGGCAGAATTCTTGGCAAGGCTGTTGGAGGATAAAGGATATGAGGTAGATACTGTCTAGGAGGCAGAGTTAAAGGAGGCAGCAAGGAAGGTGGTAGTCAATGAGTAGAATGCCTGGAATGGGGCAGGGTTGTGGGAGGTGACATGTAAGGACTATCATGTAAAGATAGAAGAGAAGAACACAGTGGTAGTCAAAGAGATCTTGGTAGAGCTGGAGACTAGGAAAAGGGAGGAAACTGAACTGAAAGCTGAGAGAGAGCTGGACTTGTCAAGGATGCACCAGGAGCTGGAAAACTTAAGTGGAACTTCAACTCAAACATTATCTAATATGAACAGTACAACCATTGTTTTTTTACTAAATGTCAATGGGCTAAGGGGATCAGGGAGGCATTGAAACATTTTTGTATAGCTTAAGAACTTAGAAGTAGATGCTTTTCTACTTCAGGATGTGAGATGTAAGGATGAGGAAGAACTGAGGGACATTGGGAGCTGGGGAGATCACTTACTGTGGGGGATATAGATGAGGCCAGAGTGGGGGCCAGTAATGTTAAGATCTTGCTACTGTCCAGTGGAAAGAGGATTGAGAGTAACTTGGATAGAGAAGTTGTTGGACAGTGGCACTTTGGTAGAAGTTGGGGTTAATATACTTGGCAGGGACTTCCATATGGTTAGGGATACTACTGTGGATCACTCTGATGATAGGCTAGGTGGGTCTGGCAAAAGTGGGTGGCTAGACAGATGGGAGGTGGAGAGACTGAGTGCCATAGGAGATGTAGAGTGCCAGAAGTGGGGGAACTGGGCTGTCTTTACTCATTGATTGCATGGACTGAGAATATAGATTGACTGGATTTTCATAGCTAACTGTTAGAGAATAGATGTCTGGAAAGAATTAGAGGTGGTATGGAGGGGTAGTGGGGCAGGGAACATTTGGGGGGAGTGGGGATGGGCCTGGACATTGACAACTAAACTATGCTTTGTTGAAAGACAAAGAGGTGTAGGGACAATAGAGCAAAGAGGTGGCAGGCAATACTGTATGTTGGAGAGGAGAAAGTATTGTAGTAGGGGATTAGTGGCTGAAGTTAAAGGCCATGGCTCAGGTTTTTTTGGAGAGAGGTGGAGAGAATGAAGGGGAGACTTAGAAGATAATAGATGGTGGAAATCTCACACCAGCTGAAGGGCCTCCTGCTGGAATCAACTGGTGGCCATGAGTGTGCCAAGGAGGAGGGTGAGGAGTGGAGAGTGAAGAGAGTGAAGATGGAAATTGAAGAGCTGAAGGCTGCCTCAAGGCAGGAAGAGGAGATATAAGTTCAAGGAATGGTGGCAAGACTGAGATGGCAGGGGCTGGAGGATGGAGAAAGGCCCACAAAGTTCTTACCAGACTTCTCATAGTGCACAAGGTGTGGCAGAGGTGGGAGGGTATTATAGGAGAAGATGGCGAAATGGTGACAGGGGTGCAGGGTATCCTGGACTTGCTCCAGAGGCAATAGGGCAATCTGTGGAGTGAGGAGGAGGGAGGGGAGGATGGAAGGACTATTGAGGGGTTCTTGAAGAAGTGGACCCCTCCAATGGCTGAGGGGTTGGGGGATCTGACCCACCCCATCTGAGGGGAAGAAATCTTAGAAGTGCTGTCAGCCATACAGAATGAGATGGCATAAGAAGAGAATGGTCTGCTATGGGATTTTTGGAAGAGAATGTTGGACATTGAAGGTGTGCTCGAGGAGATGAAGGAAATGTATGAGACAGTAATTGACTCCAGAAAATGGCTAGGGGGACAAAAGTTAGGGTTGGTGGTGCTCCTGTTCAAGGACAAGGGACTAAGAGAGAACTGGAAGAATTGGAGACCAATCATGCTGTGGTGCAACAAGTCCTGAGGGAAGAACAGCATAGCTTTGTCAGCAAGAGGCTGATTAGAGATGGCACAGCATGGGTGCATGGTGTCATTGAAGGGGTGAGGGCTGCAGGAGTGGATAGAAGGCTGGTCTTCTTGAATCAAGAGAAGGCATATGACAGAGTGAGCCAAGTATGGTTGGGGAAGGTCTTGGCCAGAATTGGAATCCAGAGAGACTGAGTCAGGATATCATTCAGCTGCTGGAGGGGAGCAAGGTGGCCTTAATGGTAAATGGCCATCAAGGAGTTCCATTTTCATTATAGAGAGAAGTGCTGCAAGGGGACTCTCTGTTCTCAATTCTATATATTCTGTCCCTGGAGCCACTTCTGGATAGGATTAGATGGCAGATTGGAGAGTTGATAGTGTTAGGGATAAACTGGAAAGTGGGTGCGATATGGTTGTTGGTCTAAGCTTGGTACAAGATGTGGGGGAGCTCAAGGAGACAGTTGGCTGCTATGAAAGATGCTCTGGCCAGAAGCTGAACTGGTATAAGTGTGAGACAAAGATACTGGGAAATGGAATTGTTGGTGGCAACATTATTGGACCTGTAGTGCCAGCAGGGGAGGCAGTTTGATACTTGGGCATCTTCCTCTCAGTATATGGCTCAGTGCTGCTAAGAGCCTGGTGGGAGGGGAGGGTGTGAGTATGGGGAGACTTACTAAAAAGCTTGGGGGGGGCACTATATCTCTCTGGCAATATGGGTGATGATTCTGAATATTTACTGGATGCCAAACTATAGTACCTAGTATACTATTTGGACTTTTCAGCATGGGTGAAGTCAGATTAGCTGGGAGGTCCTTGCTTTACCTGTGGAGTATGGAGGCCTCAGATAGGTAGACTTTCACAAGAAGCTTCATTGCTTATGAGCTTGGTGGCTCCACAGAGTGGTGGTGCTGAGAGAGGGAGTGTTGTGAACTTAGGAGGAATAGGAAGGATGGAGAGAGAAGAGCACTGTTTTATTGATCACCCAATGTTACGCACTTTTACACGATTATTGATGATGTCACCCCAACGCCACTGCACCACAAATTATCTATATTGAGTGCGCTATATCGAGTTATAACCTGTAATCTCAACACTCCCACTCAACGAGATAAAGCCAAGCTAAGCTAAACAAAATATTACCAATGGGATGCTGTCTAGATGACCTAAAAAGGTCGAAATTCCCTGCTTATAAGTATGAAAATAGGTAAAAGAAGTAGTGAAAAATGGAAATCCTGAGCAATGTTATAGGTTTCCATCACAAATTTTTGCCGTAACACTCATTCTACCCATCATTTTGCCGTAATATTTATTTTCACCCATCATTCGCTGTCATTTGCTCGCCGCTCATCGATATACCCATTCCTTGTACGCAAAAATTGAACTTTGCCTTTGGAAGGGCCTTCGTTAGCGAATCTGCTGCCATTTGCTCCATAGAGATGTATAGCAGGCATATAGCCTCCTTTTCAATGCACTCTCGTATGTAATGGTGCTGTATAAAGATATGCTTGGTCCTTGTATGATGTATAGGGTTCTTTGCCAAAGCAATGGTGGATTGGTTGTCCTGTCATATAGTCATACATCCTTGAGTGAATCCCAGATCCTTTAGTAGTTCACGAAGCCAGATGGCCTCCTTCATAGCCATTGACAATGCTTGATATTCCACTTGCGCAGATGATGTTGCCACTGATGATTGCTTACAAGTTTGCCACGAAATGGCTCCACCATCATCGAGATAGAAGAAGTATCCTGTCATAGACCTTCTGTCATCCAAGTCTCCAGCCCAATCAGCATCACACGCGCCAGAAAAGCTTACAGTAACAGTACTCCTGCTTAATTTTTAACTCCTTTATCACCCAAATTGAGTGTATAACTCTTTGTACCTTTAATGTATCTGAATATGCACTTGATTGCCATTCAATGCGAGTTGTCATAGCACAATGCATATTGCACCACTTTGTTGATTGCGTATGATAGGTCGGGTCTCGTCCCAAGCATCAGATATATAAGGGATCCTACTGCTTGTTGATAGGGAATGTCTTTGTCATTCTCGTCGGGTGTACCAGACTTCTTTAGTCTCACAGACATCTCCATTGGTGTTCCGACTGGCTTGCACTCGCTCATGCCGAATCGCTTGAGTATTGTCTAAATGTAGGCTTCTTGGCTTAGGTGTATAGTATGCGCGCTCCTGTCACATATGATGGATATCCCCAAGAGGAAAGATGCATCACCCAAATCTGTCATCTTGAACTTCTTGCGTAGTGCTGCCTTTATTTCGTTAATCTCATTTGTCAATCCGACCAGAATGATATCATTGACCCAAATTCCCAGGTACACTGTTCCTGAGGATGTATGACGAGTGTATATGCATGGGTCTGCTTCGCATCATTTGAACCCATTCTCTTCTATGAGATAATAGTTGATCTTTCGATTCCATAGCCTCACCACCTGTTTTATGCCGTAGAGGCCTTTGTGTAGTCTGCATACTAACTCCTTCTTGTTGTCGTAGAGTTTGTATCCTTGTGGTTGAAGAACGTATAGTTCGGTATCCACATCTCCATTTAGAAAGTCTGTCTTAATGTCCATTTGATGTATCTCATAGTCATATTTGGCTCCGATCGCAAGAAGTATTCTAAGCGAAGTAAGCTTAAATACCAGGGAAAAGGTCTCGTCATAGTCGACTCCAAAGTCTTGTGAATACCCCTTTGCCACAAATCGGGCCTTGTAACGCTCTATGCCACCATTGTTATTGCGCTTGATTTTATACACCCATCAGGATCCTATGGCTTACCGATTTGCCGAAAGAGGGACCAAGTTCCACGTATCATTCTCGATGAGTGAATTATACTCCTCATCCATAGCCCTTTTCCACTCCTTTTTATTACTCGAATGAACGGCTTCGTCATAGTGTGCCGGCTCACCAGTCGTTGCTATGTAAGCACATTTGCAGGCGTAGTTCACATGATGTTGTTTGCGATGAGATGACTTGGGTGGGTCCCAGTAACTTCCCAGATCCGCTTGGACTTTGTTGTCCATCCCAGACTTGCACTTTTTCTTGCCCTTCGGAGGAATGTCTTCTTCTTCATTATCATCTGCAATCTCCGTAATTCTCGATTCAGGGGATCTCGTAGGTACTTGCACTATTGATCTCATTGGCATAGGTTGTACCATTGTTGCCAGAATTGTTGGTGTAGTTTTCGCACTCACCATTAGTATAGTTCCACTCACCATTGGATTGGTTATGGGTATAGAAATTTCCATGCAAATTTCCTTTACTTTCTCTTTGAACCAAATGTCGCGAGAGATGACTATACCATGCTTTTGCATGTTCCACAACCTATACACTGATCTGTCATATCCAAGGAATATATGCTTATACACTTTAGGCTCGAATTTTCCTCTATTTTCACCTTTATCCAATATGTAAGCCTGGCTTACGAATGTCCATAAGTGCGAGATGTCGGGCTTTGATCTGCTCCACAGTTCTTCAGGTATAAGGTTATCATCCTTAGACTGTATGTCACTTTCTTTACTTAAGGCTCAAGAAATGCATCGATTGCATATGTATACCACTGTATTCAATGCTTTGGCCCAGAAGGATTGTGGCAAACCAGCTGCATTCATTATCATTCAGGCCATCTCGATGATCATTCGATTGAACCATTCCGCCACGCCGTTTTGTTGCGGAGTATAGGGAGCTGTTCTAGTATGTCATATTCCATGCTCTTGTAAGAATTGTTTGAAGGACTTGTTTACATATTCTGTTCCGTTATCCGAGCATAGTATCCCTATCTGACATTTCATATCATTCTCCACACTTGCCTTGAATTCTTTGAATTTTTTGAATGCTTCACTCTTTGCTGAGAGGAAGTATACATGAGTCTTATGAGTGTAGTCATCTATGAAAGTAATGAAATACTTCTTTCCAGAATGTGATGATGTACGCATGGGACCGCAGATGTCTGTATATATAAGATTGAGTATGCCACTCACTCCTCATTTCATCTATTCCTGAAAAGACCTTTGAGAAGTCTTATTCACTGCTCAGTCATCACAAAAGAAATTCGGAGATGTACAGTTCGGCAATCCTTTCACCGAGCTATTCCTCATCATCTGTTCTAAGCTTATCTGACCAATGTGTCCTAACTGTTCATGCCATATATGCCAGGTATCATTTGTCATTGCGGAGTGTACCGATGTACCATTCAGTGTGCCATCGATTGCATAAAGATTTCCTCTTTTCGACGTATACATTAATTCCTTATTGTTCTTTAGATTGATTACTGTTACTCCATTTGGGCATATGTTTACTCCTTTGTCTCCTCAGGCAATCATTTGTCCTATCAAGAAGAGATTTTTGCTTATATCTGGAGCATATAGTATGTCTGCAAAGGTGCCTGAAGATTCTTTGACTTTTCCATGTAAGTGTATTCCGACATTTCCTTTGCCCTGTACATAGATTACATTGTTATCGCCTAGTTTGATGGGTACGGGATGCTCGAACTTCTCGTACATAGAGAACCATTCATGGTGTCCCGTCATATGTTGTGTTGCGCCAGAATCCATGAGCCAAACTTCTTCGCTGCATATGTTAGAGCTCATGCTTACATTTGCATGTTGGCAGCTCTCTGCCTCCGTGAAAAACATCCCGTCACCACTCTGATTGTTGGTGTCCATGACATTTGCCTCACCATGTTGGTCTCTCTTTTCTTTCTTCTTTAGATTGCAGTCTTGGACGCGATGTCTTGGCTTATCACAGTAGAAGCACTTACTACCGAACTTGGTGTGTTGACCATCTCATTGACCTCATCCTTTACTTGGCTTTCCTTTTTTTTTTTTTTTTTTTTTTTTTT
>RQIL01008243.1:0-12077 GCA_003951145.1 Jimgerdemannia lactiflua | reverse complement strand
TTTTTTACGGTTTGTAGGAAAGACACATTTCGTAAAGAGCTTTGCCGCCGCGGTTGACGCCAGGCGACGCATTCTGCTCATCTGTGATATGATTGACCGTGCCGAAATCGTGCGCCAGCTGCACGAGCCGCCCCTCCATCCAGACGAAGAGCTTTTACATATTATTGTGGGCAAAGTCACTAACCCATCCGAGTTGAACCTCTTCTTGTTTGAGCTGCTTATCCTCCGTGTCATATTTGCTGGAGCTGAGGTGGCTTTCTTGCCACGCGAGATTCCCGTCTTTATCGAACTGGAGTCTGTTGTTAACATGGTGGACAGCAACAATCGTAGGGCACGGACGGGCGGAGAGGGTAGCCCCGCGTTGGGTATAGTGCCATTCACTGCCCATTTCCGCCGTCAACATCTCACTTTCAATGTCGATGCCCTTGACATACCGGAAATTGACTACGTTAGTCCCATACAGGTCGTGGCGCGCTACCTCTTCGCGCTGCGCAAGCGTACGCTTGACGGTGAAGATGTAGACCTCGCCGCTACGCCGATCCCTCAAATTGAATGCCACCGCCTGTTACACGACCACTTTCAGACTAACCATATTGTCACGACGCCGTCTATGCGACTCTTAGACACGTTCGCACGCGTCCTTGCCGACCAGCTTCGGCATCTGTCTCAGAGTCCTTTCTTAAGTGTTACTGGTTTGAACTTGACGGGTACTGACGCCTCCAACACGCGGACGACTCTTGTGAACGCGCTGATTGACGTATCTCATGACTTTGCGCTACGCTCTATTGCGACCAACAGTAGCGCAGCGGAGTCATCCGACTACATCGAGTACATGAACACGATGACCAAGTGGTCCGATTCTAATCATTTGCTGGTGAGTACGCCAATCCTATGGAGGCCTACGAACTTTTCGTGTAATTGTTGCTAATCCATAAATTTGACCGAAATTCCGATAGGTATTCTTCCAGTCGCAGAACGAAGGCTGCATCTGCACGCTCTACCGCAATCCAACCCACGTAAAACCAAATATCAAGCAGCTGCTGATGTCGCAGTCCATTCCCCAGTTTGGAGCTAGTGCGACTCAACCGTTCCAGTTTTCCAACATGCAAACGGAGACCTTTGCGATTCCAGAATTGTAAGTATCCCTACTGACTCTACGAGGTTTATTGATTTGCCGAGGCTAACGTTTTATTGCAAATTTCAAAAGCTCGGAGATGCCGGCGAGCGAGCTGCTGAAGATTCTCGAGATGATTGCTCGTACGAGTCAGGTACAGCGCACGTACTCTTCGTACGCGCTCTCCACCGACAACTTGCTCAAGATGGCGCTGATCTTGCTGCGTACTCGCGCAAGGGTTCCTGTTGTGCTCTGTGGGGAGGCAGGTTAGTAGCATGCTATTCGCATTTCGTTTTTGCTTGCCTGTGTGCCTCTATGAAATTCTTGTACGGTGAGGATTTCTCATTCGAGCCAATCGCGCTTCACTTGCACAGGTTGCGGCAAGGTCAGTCAGTCAGTCATTACGGATGCTTGCTTCTCGTTTTATTTAACACGATCCTGGGGAATTAAAACGCATTGAACCCTTAATTACACCCTCCCTTTCTGTTGAAAACAGACATCTCTGATCGCGTTTCTAGCAAACATGGCTGAAGTCAAGTTCCTCATGCTCGACGTGCATGCCGGCATCACTAAAGACAAGATCATTGAGTTCATGACAGCCGCGGAAGACGAAGCCAAGCATGGCGAGGTTTGGGTACGTAGGGGAAGTAATTATACCTTCTATTATAGATTATTTTGTTTTATTTTAACAGTTGATTGCATATCTGCACAGGTTTTCCTCGACGAAATCAACACGTGCAATTACCTAGGCATGCTTGCCAACCTGATCTGTGACCGAGTGCTTATGGGCCACGAGATCCATTCGAACATCTGCTTGATTGCTGCATGCAATCCTTACCGTCGCCGAAAAAGGTTTGCTAACGATGCCGGTCTAGAGAGGCTGAATGGCGGTGGCGAGCTGCAGTCGCCTACACAGTATGAGGAACAGAGCCAACTCGTATATCAGGTGCACCCGCTACCGCAAAAGTTGTTGGACTTCATCTGGGATTATGGCGTGCTCGAGGAACGTGACGAGCGCGCATATATAGGGATCATGGTTGAAGGTCTCGAGCTCCACAGCAACAGTGGCACCGTTTCTCGCCCGTCGCTTCACCTCATCACCTTGTTTGCAGAGTTGCTTTTCCGTTCCCAACAGTTTATCCGTGGCATCGAGGACGCACATAGTGTTAGTTTGCGCGACGTGCGGCGTGCCATTGGTTTCGCACGCTTCTTCGATCGAGAACTCAATTCACCTGCGCGCCGTCAGCTCTCGCCTCTGCGGCAGATCAGGAATCACTATCCTCCTACCGGAGATTCGTTTCGCAATGTGCGTCCGCTCGTACTGGCTCTCGCCCTCTGCTACCAGGGTCGGCTTTCCGACCAGACAAGTAGGTTGCAATACCGCAAGGCCATGTGCAACATCTTTGTACAGAACCGCGTCGCTATGGATAGCGAACGCTTCGCAAATATTTTGCGTGACGACCAGGAGGACATCATCTCGCGCATGCGCCTGCCTGCCTTAACTGCCTGCAATGAGGCGCTCTTGGAAAATGTACACTCCATGACGTCCTGCATTCTGACGCGCACACCTTTGTTCCTCATCGGCGCACCTGGCGCGTCCAAGTCGCTCGCCGTCAAGATTGTCAAGGAGAACCTACGTGGCCGAGACTCTGTCGATCCGTACTTCCAGACTCACCCGCAAGTTTACATCATACCGCATCAGGGCTCGTCGTCGTCGACATCTGAGGGCATTCTAAAGGTGTTTGCAAAGGCTCAGCGGTACGAGACTCGTCATGACCCTAACAGATTCCCTTCCAGAGCGGTTGTGCTACTTGACGAAGGTACGAATCCATACGTAGTAGGGATGCAATATGTTCACGACTTTACGTTCGATTCTAATAGCTTTTATATATATACTTCAGTTGGTCTAGCAGAGACGTCTCCCCACAATCCGCTTAAGGTATTACACGCGCTGTTGGAGCCACGCGGCTCCGAGGATGGCAGCCCGTCCGTTGCCGTCATTGGCATCAGCAATTGGCGCCTGGATGGTACGGTTGTAACAACACAAATACGTTTACTACGTTGTTGTTACCCATGAACTTCAAAGTAACTTTTTCTCATCCTCAGCTTCCAAGATGTCGCGCGCGGTCAGGATTCTGAAACCCGCCCAGAGCATAAATGACCTCGAGGAGACGACACGTCGGTTGGTCACCTCCATTGACCTACGGAGTGATGAGCTCTCCATTTTGGCCAGCGAGTACACCAACTATCAGCGCAAGCAACCGGTTGCAAACTTCCACGGCCTGCGCGACTATTATGCACTCATCAAGGGTCTGGGTAGCCATGACGAGCTCACACCCATGGTCAAAAAGAATTCTCTCGCGCGCAACTTTGGCGGTGGTCAGGAGAGTCCGGAAGCCCTCTATCATCGCTTCTTCTCAAGTGCGCACAACGTTGACGACTCGAGTGAGTTCCCCAGCGCGCTCGCATGCATCAAGGCCAGTCTGGGAGACGTCGATGCCAGGCATCTCATGGTCATTGGTGAAACCGACCTCACCATTGACGTCCTGGAAAATTGCTTATCGGCCGAGGGTGACGACGCGACCAGGGTGCTTAAGATTCCGCGTGTCATTTATGGCAGCCAGTTTCCTGCCGATCAAGGGCCCGCCTACGCGTACGGTGTTCTCAATACAATCTTGCTTTGCGTTGAGGAGGGCAGGCCAGTGATTCTGAAGGATTTACAAATCATTTATGGTATGTAACATACACTACGACATGCATACATTGATGACGGACGGCATCTAACCCATACAAAAACGCATTCATATTGTTGAAGGCTCCCTTTACGATCTCTGGAACCAAAATTACACTAGCGTTGGGTCCGGCGAACATGAAAAGAAGTTCTGCCGTGTCGGTAAGATCTTTACCATAATCGTTTCATTGTCAGCGATTTGTCTGCAATTCTCGAAGAGATTCTGATCTCTTTTTTGTTTTTCTGATAGCGCTTGGCGAATACGCAAACTCCATGTGCCCAGTGCACCCAGACTTTCGCTGCATCGTTGTAATGGACCATGACGCCGTGGCAAACGCCGACCCGCCGCTCTTGAACCGCTTTGAGAAGCAGCACATCAGCTGGGACTCGCTGTTGAGCCATACTAACCAAGAAATTGTCAAAGAGCTGAAAAAATGGGTCAGATGGATCTCGACGCTGCAACAACGATTCACGAGCGGCCAACCCTTCGACGCAACCGACATGTTTGTGGGATTCTGCGGTCTTGATACTCTCCGCTGCCTCGTACTGCGACATTCGGATTGGGGTAAAATCACGGACAAGCTCGCGATCCTCACACAGTGCAAGCAGGATCTAATCGAAATCGCGTGCTCCGAGTCCATTGTTCGCGCCTCAAAATCCCTGCTCGCAGCCGAGTCGCACGATGAGATCTCGCAATGGCAGAACTTCTACTTCAAACGAGGCAAGCACAATAATCTCCGATCATTTGTCGAAGAACACCTCCTGTCAGACGATCGTGAAAGTTCTGGCAACGTCATCATAAAAACCTTCTCGAGCATCAACTCAAACATTCAGCGTTGCCTGGAGGAGCTCGACGGCAGCTTAACGTGCCAAGTCGAAAAGCTTGAGCTCTTCAAGTCTGAGCGACAGCTGCAGTCGCGCATTCGTCATTTTTGGCTAGAGTCTCGCGACAACCTGCTCGTGATTCAGTGCGACCCAGCCACAACCACGCAGGGCTCTATGAAACTCGCACGGTTTCTCGTTGATCATCACCGCAAGGAATACATCAGTCTTGGCCGTCAAGAGCAGCGAGTCAAGAAGTGCGCCTGCATCATTGTACATATCCACCGTGGTTTTGGGGGTACAGGCCAACGAATGTTCCAGTTCGACTTCCTCTGCGACTGGTATCAGATCGTGATTGAGAACCTGGCGCCGCAAAGGCCATTGATATTGTTCCTTGAGGATTCGATGTGCGGAGTTGTGCAGAAAGTTTACCCATTCCACGACATCCTCGTGCGCGAGCTGCAGTGGTGCATCCTTTGTATCAGATACACAGCGGTGGGGTCGCTCGACCACATCAGGAGGCTAATGACCGAGATACCTGCACACCACGACCTCGTACGCTTTCTCCAGCGCTGGGTCGAGGGCTGGCTTGAGGAACAGCAGTCGCGAGACTGGCAGTTCCGCATTGCGTGCGACCGGCAGCAGCTCGGACTGTCCACCTCGTTCTCAAGTGCCCTCGAGAAGCATATTCGTCATGTGGTTCGTGAGCCCCTGGCAAAGATGATCTATGCGCTCGAAAAGACATCCGCATTACCCTCGCTCCTGCGGCTCGACCCGTCGCAACACGTTTTGATGCAGCTGTGGGAGGATGTGTGCTTGGAAAGGCGTGTCATTCGCGCGCACGAAGAGGAAGAACCCAGGCCGAATGGCTACTACCTCGGCGGTCGTCTTTACAATCTTAGATTCCCATTCTCGCGTTACTTTTACCAATCGATCGAGGGCTTTCGACAGTTCTACCAGCAGGAGCGTTGTGATCGCGAAGGCATGGGAATCGCCGACATCCGCGAAAATTTTGTTGCGCGCGTTCTGTCATCCGTCCCATTCCTGCAACACCGCGCGTTCTCTGAGTTTTCGGAGTTGTACTTGAGTGACTTTATGGAAATGGTGCTGCCCGCAGGTATCTTGGCTAGGCATCGCAACGTTATGCAGGCCCTCATGCTCTGCGAATTCGGCGAGAAGATTGCAAATTCTGTAGAACTCCATATACTCTGGTGGGGTCACGGGGAAAGGTTATTGGTGCAGCTGCGCATTGTTCAATTCTGTTCGCTTGCACTGGGGTATGAGATCAATGTCGATACGGAGCACGGGAATCTGGTCGACCTTTCGTCTCGCCGCGTTCTTTCAAGACTTCGTGACTTCACAACCGATGCATCGAACGGCGATACCGATCAAGCGTACGAAGAATGGTTAAGGAACGCGAGCCTCCTCTTGGCGGTGTGCTCGGTCGTCCCAGAGTTCACCGTACGCCCTTCGTGGCGCATCTTAAGCTTTGTCCGCGACCTGTGTTCCACCCTCGTCTTTCCCAAGCATATCGCCCTTCAGCCGCTCGTCGATATGATTGGGGATGTTGAACATAACGATATCAGGAACACAAAAGTACACGCATTTGTTGCCGACGCCCTCTCATATCTCGCCAGCGATGCAGTGCCAGAATGCGCTGAGAAAGAAACCTGCCGCCGCCTACTTCTCTCGCAGATCCTCGACGTTGCACTCAACGGCTCCGAGATGATGTCGTTCGAGTCGCTCCTCGACCTCCGCATCCTCGAAAAGGTATTTGCCCGCGTCCCACTTCCGCTGTCTGCTCCCTTGGTCCACAGGATCTTCAAGGCGGAGAGCAACCGTACTCCGGACTTGTTTTGTCGCATTATTGAGATACCCGAGGGAGACACGCGCGCCGTCCAGCGCCTGTCCGAGGGAATGCACGTTGTCAGCAGGTGTCTCGAGAGGGCAGGACTCGAATCTGCGATGGCCATAATTTGCTGCGACGTTATTTATGAGCGCTATTTTGCATTTGAAACAACGAAGCGGCTCGCTCTTTTATTACCAAACGCTGTTGATATCCTCGTAGACGAACGCAAGCAAGGAGGCGTCCTGAGGTACGTCTGCGCTGTCGCGCTGTTCAAGGCACTGCTCCGGGGACTAGCGTTGCAGTGTCATCGCGATCCGTATGTAATAAATATGGATGACTTTGCCACGCTGGACAATTTTCTGGACGATGGCGAGCCCGAGCTGGTGCATCGCACTGTGGTTTTCTTCCTTCAGAGCATTCGCGATCAGCTCGGACTCTCCACCGTCGCGCTACGGCGGCACCTTGAGCCTTTCCATGTCGTTCTCCGTTGGGTAGCTAATATCGATTGGAAGTTAAACTATGGTGAAACGGATTTCGACCCGTACTGTTTCAACCAGCAGGCGGTGCGTGCGACAGAGGCCTTTGCGTTGCTGCAGACCTCGCACAGTGATTCGCATGCTGCGCAGTTGCTCCCTCTGCAGGATTACTACTCGAGGCTCGGATTCCTCGGTGTGGCCGTGAATACGCTCTGCATCCCCATAACGACGCCATGGGATGACGGTCGACTTGCCCTTGCTTATTGGCTTCAAGGAGTTCGGGTTCCCCCGCCGGTTCGTCTGGTTCTCGATCGGCTCGTGCTTGATCGTGTCTCTCCGTTGATTCCGCGCGATGCTGAGAACAGCCGAGCGCTTCTTCTGCACTCTGTAGTTGCGCGTGCAATTGTAATCCACGCCGCCATGGACCCCGAATGCTCGCCCCTGGCCAGATACATCCACATGCCAGATGAAGTGCAACGCAATTTTGTGATATCAGGCCCATTGGATGAGAGGACTGTCGTTCTTATGGCGATGCGCGCAGCTGATAATAGGTAACGAAATGCATATTTTCTTCTGGATTGACGTCACTGAGCTTTAGATTGATCAAGTAATATTTCATGTAGTGCATATACGACCGAGTACCGGTGCGCTTGTGGCGCAACATACGTCATTACTCGCTGTGGTCGGGTAAATAATTGCCGTTCACAACATCTGCAACGAACTCACTGTTTCTTCCACAATCTCTAAAAATAGTGTTTCTCTCTCAAATCTTCGAAACAGCCGTGGGAAGAAAGTCGATGCCCATCATGCAAAAACGTCATTGGAGGCCAACTACATATCATCAGCGGGAATAGCAGGGTAGTGAACGAGCCGCTCGTCAACGAGGTTGTCGGCTACACCCAGGAGGCGACCGAGACCCTACGCGACCCTACCAAGTCGGTCCGCACCCTGACTACGGCGGCCTTCCGCATGCTCCACCTGTTCGTGCACGCCATGTTTGCATTCCAACCGGCTGCAATTGCGTATGTCGTGACCGACAGGGACCCTGTGCTGTACTGCCTCGAGCACGTCGAAAATGACTGGGACATGTTGCGCCAGATTCTTCTTTGCAACGATGAAACGATGCATCTACTGTTGCATGCAGTTCTCACACGGATGGAACGCGATCATGACCACACCGTGGCGCCGCTCTCAACTTCCAGGATGGTCGAGGACTGGGAGACCGAGTTCATGAACGCGCACGTGACGCCCATGGTTGCCGACATGCATCAGACGCTAGCGATTTACAGGAGGGAGATTGGTGGAGTGGGGCGTGACCAACATCTGCTCGAGCACGAGATTAAAGAAACATTGGATCTGAATGACATGGATGCGCAGCAAGAGTCGCTCGCTAGGCTTTGGAGGTACACGAGTCAGCTCGCGTCTCCCGAGGACGCAGTGAGAGAGATGCGTGCATTTGTCTGCCGCGACCCCGATCGTCAGCGGCGGTTCCCCGTCCTACAGCTCTTCTTTAAGCACAAAGATAATCTCGACGTGCTCGTCCATCTCATGCCACTGGCCAGGTTTGCCAACGAGCTCCTGGGAATGTTCGCTCACCGTATCAACCGTGACCAGGCTAGGAAGCTTACGTTTGCAGCTCTACTGGAGCGTGTACGCGAAGAAAGGGATGAACACACCTACGAGAGGCTTTTCCGCCTGTTTGACGAATTCAAGCGAGCCTGGAACGCGATCCGCTCGTCCGTCACGCACTACCAGTGCCAAGAGCTAAAGCACGAGATGCCGACAATGGATGCGACACGCGCGGTCATCTTTGCACTCTACGAGACCGCGGATGAAGCTGTTTACCTGTGTGCTGCGCTCGAGCAGCTTGCCCGTCTGCAGAACGCGTTCCTCGACGATATTGACGGGATAGAGCGCGACAAATGTCCTTCGCTTCTCTTCCTGCAGCCCACCGATGTCTTTGCGACCGCCACCAACGGGGAGGAGGTTCACCATGGGCGCGCTCTTGCCTGGCCGTCCGTCACCTTCCACGACATGCAAGAATCACAAGTAGTTTATGTAACGGATAGCGACTATGACTCGCAACTGCTCACGTTCTACCAGCTAGGGCTCGATTATGGCGGCGCCCAGAACATTGAATTTGACCTGGCCGAGCTCGAGTGGCGCCTTGCACGTCTGCTCATTCTGGGCAAGGCTCATATCCAGCCCGAGATGGAGGGGTTCCCGTACGCGGGCGAGATGTTTAGGCACAACATGCGCATCGCTGACGAGATTGCCGCACTCGTGCCACAGGAGCCACTGGAGGCGGGTCGCGCGGCGCAGATCTGCGGTGATGAACACATTCGCGATGTCGCACCGGACTTGTTGTCGGACTTGCAGATGGTGCTTTGCTACCTCGAACGAACACAGGGTGGCGATGGTGAGATGTTTTTGGCCGATTACTGCCGCGGCTGGCTCAACCAACACAGCGCCCTAGGTGGTATGCGCTCGTCCCTCTCGGTGCTGATTGACGAGGTGTTTGCGCGGACCTGTCTTGGCGAGGTGCGACTCAAGCACGTCATCGCCGCGTACGAGGTCATTGAGGACATGGTGTTTGATCTATTGTTAGCGCTCACGCCCAACGAGTTTATGCCATCAAGTTATATGCTGCCACTAAAGGACCATGTTGGACGCGATCTCACCGCGGCCTGTCACGCGGCGAGCTTGACTGATGCTGTCGCCACCGCGCTCAAGCGCTTCGTGTTCAGGCATCTCCGCGACAGCGGATGCACTATACCTGCCGATGCGTCCATAGATGATTACGCGGAACTCGTTTCGCGCGATGAAGCCATCATCGCCGTGTTACCCCCAGACCTGCTAGTCGGGCACACCCTCAAAGCGTTTCTACTCTTGACGAAAAAACGGCAAGCACCGCCGGCGCCCCAGGCCCAGCAAAATGAAGCTGACGAGACAATGGATGCGGAGGAGAGGCACCAGCTCGAAGAGGCACTCCGTCTGAGTATGCATGACGCGAATTCCGAGCAAGGTGCGAATCGTTTCCCCACTGCTATTTTGCCACTCGCTGTTGCTCCTTTGAAATCGCTAATTATGGCCATGTTCAAACCAGATTCTTCGGAGGATTTCTTTGATGAAGCCGACTTCGCGCCCGCCGCACAAGTCAGCGCCAAAGAGAGCAACGCGGCAAGCGAAACGAGCGACGAAGACGACGACGAGAAATTTTTCGATGCCCAAGATAGCATTAATGCTTGATGACTCCTCATTATATTTATTTTTAGTATATACTTTATACCTATTTGTTGCAAGCCAATATATTAAGGGTGTGGAGCGATAGGCCCCGCTGATTGCGAAGGGGCTTTTAACGAAAATTTCGTTAAGGTAACTAATCAGATTGATTTCTCCGACCCATTTTACTGCGTAATTCATCATGAAAATTCGCATACATTAGGGTCGAAAGGATTTCGAAACAATCGTCAAACACATCATTGCAAATTACAATATATATATACATATTTTTGACATACTAAAGAAACTCGTTCGCGAATATGTGCAATGTGCGACGTACGCAAAAGACACCCTAAATTTGCCTTGTCGATGGCTTAGTGAACTTGGCGATGCTGAAAGATGGATGTAGTACAACCCATGACCGAAGAACGAAACTATCTAAGACTAAGAAGGAAGGAAGTTCGTCTTTGTTCAGACTGTGGCTGGGTGGTGAGTGTGCGACGATCAGAAGCGTTGTATCACTCCAGGCTATTGAATCAGGCCTGTTGGTTGGTCATCCCGCAGAATTTGTCTATTCCCTCCTCGAACGACGGACATATATACGTGTTGTCAACGAGCGCGGAGAGAATTCCCGAAGACCACGCCAGCACATTTACAATGGTCTTACTCCAGCACCCACACGTAAAGGTGGGGTCCGCACATGTTCGTTGCGTAAGACTGGGTTCGTCGTCGTAGGGGGTCATAATTTTGTGCCACGATAAAAACTAATAAGAGTCGCCTTGCAAACTGGCCCACTGGACTCATGATTACAATCGGCAAATGCATGAACTTACTAAATGAATCACCTCTGCCACACCATTGGCAAAATGTCCAGTGCGTAAACTCCGTCGTCATAGCGATAGCATGCAGCTGAACAAATTCAGCATGCATAATGCGTATGAGTGAGGGGTTTGGCAAGCATTGTAATTGTATCAATGTCGAACTTGCGAAGGATAGACAGGCCTTGCCCACGATGGTTCCTTTGAGCTGCTTTGGAAAAGCAAATTTGTAGCCCACGATTAAGTACAAGTGAGAGCGATTGCGCCCGCCAAAAATGCATTTTTGAATGATACATCATAAAACAAAATCACGTCATTACATGGCATACT
The DNA here is from genome assembly GCA_003951145.1 of Jimgerdemannia lactiflua. NCBI lineage: Eukaryota > Fungi > Mucoromycota > Endogonomycetes > Endogonales > Endogonaceae > Jimgerdemannia > Jimgerdemannia lactiflua. The sequence continues at coordinate 715 of RQIL01008243.1, read as the reverse complement.
TGGCGTACAAACGTACTTAAATGTATGGTGCAAGTACTCAATGGTACTCAATGTACGGTACCAGATTTTGTGATGTATCTATGGTAATTGATCACGTCATCAACAGTGGTATGACATCACATGCTTCACATCCTTGCATATAATAATTATTCCAATCAAAACTATAAAGCGCCGGAAACTATGAACCTGTTTCAAGGAGTGAAGACGTTCATATCCCGGTCGATTTTGGCGTGACACCAGTCCCGAATGTTCGCAATGCACATTGCTAAATAAAAATTATAATGGAGTCAGTACCTGAGAAGGATGGCATCATCGGATCTTCGGATACGTCATAATGGCACACGCACGTGGTCCGGATAGAATAGAAACAAGGACCCAAAGACCGAACTCACGGAAATAAGGGATCGGATCGTTGATTTCTGTCGTCGCAGCCTATCCTAGTGCAACCATGGTTGTCATCGGAGCCACAATAAGACTTCGGGACTCCAAAAACAGTGTGTGGAACTTTCATTGATTCCTAATTCAACGAGTTTCATACTCTTGTGCAACTTCAAAGAATTATATATACGTTTAAATATTCGCTTAAACCGCAAATCACAAAATGATAAATGATTAGTGAACATATCCGCGTGCACTCGTACGAGAGCCAACGATTTGCATAAACGATCAGACAAAAATATGTAAAAACGAAAAGCGAAAAGCAAAAAAGCGAAGA
>RQIL01008232.1:0-12078 GCA_003951145.1 Jimgerdemannia lactiflua | reverse complement strand
ATGGTATAAAATAGAAATAAGAATTAGGAGAATAGAAATTTGATTACAGTATCCAAATCTGAATTCCAAATATAGTATAGCTGTCATTTTATAACTATAAAAACCTTAGCAACCTTAAAGATTCTACAGATGTAAATCTTTTATGATTGTAGAAATCTTAATAGATATAGAGGATTTATATTTATAAAAACTGACTTATAGAAAACATAGTCATAACTTAGCCACCTTATAGCTAGCAAATCTGTATACATAATCCAGTATTTTAGAGTAAATAAAGTCAGCTCAGTACAGTCAATTCAGTTCAAATTTTTTTTTTATATACTCTCTCCTCTCTTTCAAAATCTGTCCAACTTATCAAATTCTGCATTCACTATATTACACTATATATCTAACTAAATTCATGACTTCTATATTTAATTATAGTATTATATCTGAACATAATACTTTCTATGAAGTCTTACTTAAGATTATAGAGGGTATACTATTCTGAGACTAATAATACTATATTCAATATCTCTATAATTATCTTAAGTAATATAACAATGAGTGAGAAAAAGATATAGATTGTGCTCATTAATTATGACTAGGCCAATTATACTTATAATAATCAACTTATGTGAGCTAATGAACTCATAGTTCATTTGTATAATGTATATAGTACTCAATCTATCTCTATATGATTACTGAGAGTTCCACAATTATAAAGAGAGATTATCACTATATTAGAAAGAGCTGAGTGAGTTATAGAGTTCTATATTCTTCATTAACTTCACACCTGTTTTTTCCATATCTTACTACTTCCTTGATGTATTTGGTAATAAGCTTCAATATAGTAACTAAGATACTCTTCTTAATAATATCAACTCATTGATCATAACTCTTGCCTTTGTCTTGACTCTAGTATTCATGGATGAGATATTGACTATATTCTTCACAATTGAGCTCCTGCACATCCTCAATATTATATACTCTACCCATATTTTTTACTATAATATTAAGCCTGATAATTATCTATCCAGACTGTGAAACTTATATAGTAGATAGAAGATGTAGTATAATCCAGATAGTATAAGAAGGTGGAATAGTAAGAGTATTTATACATATATATACATAGTTGGTTACAAACATTTCATTGATTTGTCTTTCTTTTCATCTAGTATAAAGATTCTTATAGATTGCAAAATTAATAAGCATAATTATTATATGATATATACTGGATAACTATAATTCTTCCAGGCAGACTACTGAAGTATCACTAGTATTATATATATATTGCTATATTGAAAATATAATGAAATTAGTGAGAAATAGTTGGTATAGGTCTACTATATATAGAAGAAATATTGGTAGAGAGAATTATAAGATATACTATTGGATCTGATAGGAAGTCATAGATAGAAGTTGAAGTTGTACTGGAGCTATACATTGATTTATATTATATATATAGTGTAGTAGGCCATAGCAATCATACTATTCAAAATTACCACTTAGCCATATACCATATCAAGTGCACTAAGCAACCAAGACTGCTTTACCGTACCAACTTGTATAAATAACCAGACAAACCAAAAGAAGATATTTATCCATACAGGACCTGTATACCATACAGCACCTATACACTGTACAGCACCTGAATATTTATACCAGAACAGAAATACCTGATATAAATAATAACCAATAATTAGCCAGATAGCAATCAGGTAGCAACTATAATATATAAAATACCTCAGTGACAAGAGTGAATAAACCTCAGTCCAAAATTGAAACCAAAAAGTAAAAGACAAGTATGCCTACAACACTTTGAGGGATATGCCTGCCAAAAGCCACTTGATTTTAAAGATTGGATTGCAACACTTAGGAGAAATGCCCACTCTAGAGCCTCTTTTAGGAGATTGTGAGCTTGGTATCTCATTTTCACTCCAGTCCACTTTCCAATATAAAGAAATTCATTGTTTTCAAGAGAAGTCCACCATTTTTAAGTAATCCACCTCTAAGCCAGTCTTGACATACCTTTGCAGTGATCTGTCATACAAATAAAGCAGTCCTGAAATAACTTTGTCAGCTGAAGTTCAAGAGAAATCCACATCCAAGTCCTACATTTTGTCCACCAATCTGTCAAGTTCTGCCAATCTGCATTGTTCAAGAAATCTGCTGCTTAAAGAATAAACTGCTCTATTTTCAAGAAGCCCACCATGTTTTCATCCACCAATCTGCCACATTCCACCAATCTGCATTTGTCCAAGTAATCTGTATCATTTAAAGAATCCGCATCATCCAAGTAATCTGCCAATCTGCTGCATTCTACTGATCTGCATCATTTGACTGCATTTTTTTTCTGCATTGTTCAAGCTCACACCACCCAATCCATCTCAACTGCTTAGCTGCATTGACCACTTAGCCACATCATTCGAGAAGACTGCATCCAGAGAACCCACACCCTTAAGGAAATTGATTGCTGGTTCCCAGGAAGCTCATAAGGAAATCTACCAAATTAGCTGCACCCTGATCACCCAAGTCATGGATTCCTAGAGAGCCCACTCATTAAAGAAATCTGTCAAATAAACTATACACAGGATCGCTCATGTCACATGAAATTGCCTATAACCCAAAGAACACTGCCAAATTAGGAAATCGATCACTTGCAGAAAGTCTCCAGCTGTTGAATATTATACCACTAAATATCAATACAAGGAATCTATAAATATTATCTGAAAATTTTGTTGCTTTTTGACAAAGTAACTATGGACTCAAGCCAATCTACACAGCCACCCAACCTTGTAATTTGCCTCTATTGAGCCAGGCATGTTCCATTTGGTGGCTCAACTGGGAATAATCCCAAAAGAATTATTGTGACTTTTCAGCTCACAGAACCCAACCTTCAATCTAAAGACCAGCACTACTGCTATCTTTGATACAGTACCAACCTCAGCTACCACAGGAGAAGAAATCTCTGCCCTACAAAGTGTTTGGACAGGAAGAGATGTAATTACTTCTGGAATCAGATACCCCTCAGCATTAGAAGGATCTGATATTGCCGAAGCCAGCACTGTATGAAATCCTCCACCAGTAGAAACACCAACCAGAGATTTTAATGAGCTCACACCAGATGAAGTAGACAATACCAATCAAGACTTTGACAATCTCATTCAAGACCTCATTAATCATCTTGAAAGATTCCCCCCAAGAGTCTTCCTTGATTTACCCAGACCAGTAACCCCAATCCAAAGAATTCAACTCACAAGACTCCCAAGAATAGTACCAAGAAGAGTACTATCTCTCAGACCTTCAGCACCTTTAAGCTCATATTCATCAACAGCCAATAACTCAGAATCAGACTCAGAAATCGAAACAGAGTCAAAAGACAGTGAGGACGAAATGGGCACAACTCTACCCACATTCACAGAATACCCAGAGGAGGATCCAAGAGAATTCATAGATGCAATCAAAGGAATAGCAGCCCTGAGAGACTTGTCAACCCAAAGATGAATCAATGTCTTCAAGGCATAGCTGAGAGAACCAGCCAAAGGCATCTTCACCAGAACTGCAAATGATGTCAACACAGACCTAGGAGATGTTATGGAAAATGCAAGGTCAGAAGAAGAACAATATGAGGCCATGCAGCACTGGATCATTGAAAATTATGCAGGAAATGAAACCTGCCACAAAGCTCAAGAATCCATCATAGGAATTAAGATAAATCTTGGAGAGCATTCTGTACAAGAATTCAGAAGAGAATGCTGCAAATCAAGACATCATCAGTCCAATGACATTCTTGATTGGAATTCCACCCAACATTACTCAACATGTTTGAACCCTAGGCATCAGGAAGCCTGAAGAGCAAGTAGATACAGCTCAAGGATACTTTGATGTCAAACAAGGAACCACCTGGACTAACAATCGAAAAGAAGACAAGGAAGACCTCTTGGTCAAGGCCCTGTAAGGAATTTTTCAAGTAGAATCAAAAGGAGAAAAGCACACCAAAGGATGGAAGAAGGACAAGAATGAGATTCAAGACCTCAATTTGAAAGTAGACAGACTGGTTGGGCAGATTGAAAGGCTCACCACATATGAAAATCAGGATTACCAGCCAAGATACTCTCCACACGAAAATCGGAATTTCCAGCCAAGCTATCCATGCGAAAATCGGGACTACCAACCAAGATACCCCCCACACGAAAATCGGGATTACCAGAGGAATTATCCATCCTCTGATAGCCAAAACTATCCCCCAAAAGATATAGCACAAGTCCAATGCTACAAGTGTGGACAGCAAGGACACTATGCTCCTGAATGCAACAACCAAGGCAACTCAAAGAATTCTGAACCACCAAACTGAAAGGATACCCACAATGAGAAGACAGAAGCTCACCCAGTAGAAGACTATAAGCAGAGTGACAGTGAAGAGTACAGTGACCTGGACATGTACCCAACCAAGGCTGAATACAGAGAAACAGTCTACCCAGCAGAAAAGAAGAAGAGAGCAATAGGCCACCCCAGAGCAGTAGGAAAGCCTCCCAAAAGAACAAACAGGGGAACCATTCAAGATGAAGATGAAGAAGAGCAGGTTGATACACCCCCTCATTCTCCTTCACTCTTTATTCCTGGAGCTACTATCAATGAAGAAGATCCCCTACCAGAATCAGCTGATGAAGAGATGGGAGAAGAACCAGAATTGGATACCAAGACTCCAAAGTCCAAAAAGAAATACATCTCAAAGACCATGCCCCAGGACATCTACAATGAAGCCTAGAGGAAGATCCAAGAAGCCAAGATGGAAGTACCACTCTTGCAGTTCCTTCAATTGACACCTGCTGGAGTAAGAAATAAGTTGCTGCTAACTATCAGATCCTATACAGAAAGAGTTCCCATCCCTCAAGAAGAACCAGCAACCCCAACAGTACAAGCTGCAGAAAGATATGTCAGCACCTATCTGTTTGGAGAAATCAGAGGCCAGAAGGCGAAAATCCACATTGATACTGAAGCAGCTATATGTGTTATTGCTAAGAAATTCCTGGTCAGCTTTCAATAGCCCATTGATGGACCCTCTAGCCCCAGCATCATAGTAGCAGATGGCACCCGAACTCAACCCCTGAGAGAGGTCTGAAACATCACCATCACTCTTAGACACATCTAGTTTGCCATCTCCAAGGTAGTTGTGACTGCAGCTGTCAATCTATGACATAATCCTTGGCACCAATTGGATGAAGGAGATGAATGCAGATGTCAACATTGGTCAACAAGTACTTAAATTCGACTACAGAGGGAAGAAGTACTGAGTCAAGATCACCAGCTTCGAGCCATCAAAGAAGAAGAAAAAGGTGCCCATTCAAGAAGAATATGCCAGCAGTGAAGAATCCACTACTGGGGAGGAAGAAGAGGAGGATTCTGAAAATGACAATGACTTCAGACTGAGGCCCCAAATCAATATGGTAGAAGATAGACCAGAAGATAATGTGTGGAAACAAGATACTATCCCCATTACAATCAGAGCCATTGCTGGAGAAGCCAGAGGATGCACCAAATGTCTCCAAAGACAGAAATGCGAAGAACACTCATCCAGACATGTGGGAATCTGAAAAAGCCCTGGCACTACTTGCACTGAATGCAGAAGGAAGAAGAGATGCTTTCACAATACCCAGCTGAAAAGCCATGTACAAGCATGCCCAATCCTGAAATCGAAGCAGCAGAAGTACAAGCAATTTGGGACCAACCACCAGAGGAAGAAGATGATGGCATTTCCATAAATGAAGAGCTCCCTGCAATTTTTTCATGGGATGATCCGAATTGGACACCATAAAAAGAAGTAAATGACAATACCCCCTGGAGAGAAGAAGAAGCTGGACCCAGCTCACAACCTGTTATTCCAAGGCCTGAAATCCATCAAGAAAGAGCCTTCTGAATAGGCAGATGCCCCCACTAAGTAATCTTCCACTCACCAAGAGACTACTGCTACAAGTGCCATATATTGGACCAGCAAGTCACACAGCCTATTGAAAGGGAATCTCTGAAAATCATTGCAGAAGGAACCTCATTCCATGAATCAGTTACCACACTCACAAAAAGAAGATATTGAGTAGGATTCTATACCCAAACAAAAGTGAAACCCCTCTCTACCCTCCCAATAAATTATGATATAAATGGATGTAGATTTCCAAAGCTAGGGGAAATTGAAGAAAGAAAGAAACACTTCCAAGCCATGGGATGTTGCCATCATGGAAAGGACTCAAGATGCTGGTCTTATCAATACGAAAAGATCCATCTCAGCAAGGATATGATTGTACATATACTCAAAAGAGGAGATGACTGAGCCCAGCTTCAAAAGGAGAAGAAAAAGAAGTCTAAAAGAAAAGTCATCAAGATATATGTCCTAGGAGAAGATATTCTGGCTCTTATTCACCATGCAACTCGCCAAGGATAGATAGATGATGCTATCAATATCATGGTAGCCCTGGATCCCACTGGAAAAAGAGGAATCAATTATTTTCAAGACCCCTCTACTGGAGCAAGATGGCCACACCTAGACATCAAAGGTTGGAGATCTGAAGCAACAGGAGCCTCAGCCCATGGACAGCCTGTACTTGGTAAGAATATTACACATTTTACCCTGCTCCATCCCAATGCAATTCCACCAATAAAGACACACAAAGGAGATGTTGGATATGATCTCAGCACTCTTTATGACACTACTATGGGCCCTGAAAGTACAAAGCTCATCAGAACCAGTATTGCCATGCAACCACCAAAAGGAACTTACATCCAGCTGACCTCAAGATCTGGACTAGCCCTTGAAGGACTCCCTACTGAAGGAGGAACCATTGACCCAGGATATACAGGCAAAATCAAGGTCATCTTAAGAAATGAAAGTAGTGAATAAATTCAAATTCATAAAGGAGACAAAATCACCCAAGCAGTCTTCCTCAAGTACAAGACTCCCCTGCTACAAGAAGTGCCCAAGCTCACTCAAGGATCCAGACAAACCAAAGGATTTGGAAGCTCAGACAAGAAGGAAGTGCACCTCCTTCAGGTCAGCTGATTCAAAGCAAATGCTCCTCAGCAAGTTTTCTGCTAACCAGTGAAGCTTCACAAGAACCTCATTCTTTAACCAGCAGAGCAAACCACTATTGAAATCTTTGTACCACCAGACCCCAGGAATCTTTTCTTCAAACCCAATGAAGAAATTGGAAATCTGCAAATAGAAGGATACACATTCCCTGACAAGATGAATCCAGTACACTCCCGAGCAACCAACATAAGCTGGGACAACATCATCTTGCCAAAAGGAACCATCATTGAATACCTTGTGTCTTACCTCAATGGAATACACAGAGAAGTTTATGAATTAAACTTACAGAGAAATGGCAAAAGGTCACAAAAGAAAGGAAAGGCCCCTCTGTGATCCAGGAGAAACTGAAGCCTTCTACAAACATTGTAGAAGAAATGACCCCTCAGCAATAACAACAATTGACCAAACTCCTTCATAAATATCAGGATATCTTCACCACACACTATGGCAACCAGCCATATAACCCATCATACCACTACAGTATAAATACAGGAAATGCACCACCTATCTGACAAAAACTATACAGAATACTCCACCACTTAAAGACATTCGAAAAAGAACACATACAGGAACTCTTAGACAATGGAGTCATCCGACCCTCTACCAGCCCTTGGACCAGCCTTATACTTATTGTACCAAAGAAAGGAGGATGGAGACTTGTTGTAGACTTCAAGAAACTCAACACAGTACCCAAGAAAGATGCATACCCCTTGCCCCAAATTGATGACCTACAGGACCAGCTACAAGATGTAAGATACTTCAGCAGCATAGATCTATTCACAGGATTCCATGAGATACCAATGGACCCCAAAGACATTCAAAAGACAGCTTTCCTTACCCTAGGAAAATTATTTGAGTACCTCTGAATGCCTTTTGGACTCTGTAATGTACCCCCACTACTGCCTGATTGTTTATGTGGATGACTCCAACATCTACTCAGCAAATTTCGAAGACCACCTGTGAGACCTTGAAGAGTTTTTCAAACTCACCCAATAAAACCACCTGAGACTCAACTCAAAGAAGTATTACTTTGGCAAACAGAAGTTTGAATTCCTTGGATTCATAGTCTCTAAAGATAGAACACATGCAGACCCCAAGAAGATTGAAAAAGTCAACAACTTCCCTGTCCTCAAGACCCTTAAGGAAGCCCTATCCTTCCTGATGCTTGCATCTTACTACAGAAGGTTTATCAAGGGATTTGCCGAAATCACTGCTCCAATTTGAAACTTGCTGAAGAAAGAAGCACCATTCCAATGGAAAGAACCAAAAGAAGAAGCCTTCTGTAAACTACAACACTGCCTGACCTCAGCACCAATCCTAGTCTGACCAGATCTGCAGACACCTTTCATTCTGTATACTGATTTATCCAAGAATGGCCTCGGAGCATTCCTTGTATAAGAAGGGCTTGACAAATAGCACTATGTGATAGCTTATACAAGCAGAGCCACCAATAAGCAACAGGTCAACTATGGAAGCATCAAATTAGAATGTCTTATAGTCATATAGGCAGTCACCTTATTCAAACATTACCTTATTGGAAGAAATTTCACCTTGATTACAGACCATCCAGCTCTCAAATGGTTACTGCACCAAAAAGACCCCAATGGAATCCTTGTCCAATGGATCCTTATTCTTTAAGATTATGAAATCAACATCATACACAAAGCAGAAAGAACTCATAACAATATTAATATTCTTTCCCACATAACCCAATGAATCAAAGGAAGGGTATACCTCAGAACTGCACTCTCAAAGAAGTTCCCAAGACTATCAAGAAGCAAGAAGATCTCATCTGACAAGAGCACCAGAAAGCCCACCAAGGACAGATAAATACAGAAGATAAGATTCGAAAAGATTATCAACATTGATCTCATCTTAGAACACAAGTCCAAGACATCATCCAGAAGTGTGACACCTGCCAGAAATATCAAGGAAGGAAGAACCATCAAGCTCCTCTACAACTGATTCCCCCATACTCACATCTTCCAAAGATGGAGATTAGATATAATTGGACCCCTACCAGTAATACCAAAATGAAACAGATATGTCTTAGTATTTGTTGAACATCTGACCAAATGGCACAAAGCATACCCCATGGAGATTGCAGATGCCTTGACTATTGTTGGACACCTTCATGAACTCACCCACTGATATGGACCCCCTGAAGAACTCATCTCTGACCAAGGAACTGAATTTGTAAATAACATAATTTCAAGTTTTGTATGAATTCATGGGATCTACCTGAAAAGAACTACCTCCAATCACCCTCAAACCAATGAGATGACTGAAAGAATAAACCAGACCATCAAGAAAGAACTTGCTAAGGTCAATCCTACCAATTGGGATCCCTACTTACCTGAAATCCTGTGGGAAATTTGAATCACCCCTGCTGCCTCAACCAAATAAAAGCCCTTCAAAATGATGTTTGCCAAGAAGACCAGAACTGCTGACATGAGAACCTTAGAAAGCTTCTTGAAAAAGGAGATCAGCTGTGAAAAGATGCCCAAAAACCAGATTATCAAGGCCCAGGAAAGACAAAAGAAGTATTATGACCAGAAGCAGAAGGATCAGAAGATCAAGATTGGAGATCAAGTTCTAGTTTGAAGAAGCATAATTGAAACAAACTTTACTGCCAAACTGGAACTGAAATGGGAAGGACCATATCTCATACACAATATCAGAGGAAATAGCATCTATATAAGAAGTATGGATGGACAAATCTTGAGAACTCCAGTTCACATCAACTACCTCAAGATATACCTGCACAAACCATAACTCAGAGGATAGATCAATGCCTCCAGACCCTTATCCTCAGTTCATTCCTATCACTACCAATTCCCTTGCCTCTATTCCAAGAAATCAATAGGAATGCTCTCCAAAAGATCCAGATTCACAAAGAGAATCTTATCCTGGCCAGATGTCTACTGCAAGTCCACCAGCTCTAGGCATAATATGCAATTGGTGAAAAACTACAGAACATTCCAGCTCCCAAACAGACCTACTTCAGAAATACCACTGATCTAACAAGAAGAGACACCATTGCTGCAGACAGACTCTATATAATCTATAAAAAAAACATCACTGCCCTTATTCAAGCTCAGTTCTCCTTGTATGACATCCAGAAAATGAACCTAGCCACCTGCCAGAGCATCATCTATCATGTTGAAATCCTGTTCTCAGAGAAAGAAGAAGAACCCATAGATTGGAGTGACCCAAATATAGATAAAGACAATGGTAAAGGTATTGATGCCAAAGATGATTATGGTTATTGGAATGATGACTAAAGGACAGTCTGGGACAGACCATCCTTTAGTATGGACTGATGTAGTAGGCCACAGAAATTATACCATTTGAAATTGCCACTTAGCCATAACTATATTAAGTGCACTAAGCAATCAAGACTGCTTTACTGTGCCAACTTGTATAAATAATCAGACATACCAAAAGAAGAAGTTTACCCATACAGGATCTGTACACTGTACAGCATCTGTACCCTATACAGCACCTACCTGTACACTGTACAGCACCTGAACACTTGTAGCAGAACAGAAACATCTGATATAAATAGTACCCTATAATTAGCCAGAGAGTAACCAGGTAGCAACCACAATGTATAAAATACCCCAGAGATATGTAAGAGTGAATAAACCTCAGTCTAAAATTGAAACCAAAAAGCAAAAGTCAAGTCTGCCTACAACACTTTGAGGGATACATCTGCCAAAAGTCACTTGATCCTAAAGATTGGATTGCATTACTTAGGAGAAATGCCCACTCTAGAGTCTCTTCTATGAGATTGTGAGCGTGGTACCTCATTTCTACTCCAGTCCACTTTCTGATATAAAGAAGTTTATCGTTTTTATGAGAAGTCCACCATTTTCAAGTAATCTGCCTCAAAGCCAGTCTTAATGCACCTTCACAGTGATCCATCATACAAATGAAGCAGTCCTGATGTAACTTTGTCAGCTGAAGTCCAAGAGAAATCTGCATCCAAGTCTTACATTTTGTCCACCGATCTGCCACATTCTGCTGACCTGTATTGTTCAATTGATCTGCTGCTTAAAGAATAAGCTGCTCTATTTTTAAGAAACCCACCACGTTTTCATCAGCCAATCCACCACATTCTATCAATCTGCATTTGTCCAAGTAATCCACATCATTTGAAGAATCCACATCATCCAAGTAATCTGCCAATCTGCCACATTCCACTGATCAACTGCATTATTCATCCACATCATTCAAGCTCACGCCACCCAATCCATCTCGACTGCTTAGCCATATCAACCACATAGCCACATCGATTGAGAAGACCACATCCAGAGAACCCGCATCTTTAAGAAAATTGATTATCAATTCCCAGGAAGCTCATAAGGAAATCCGCCAAATTAGCTGCACACTGATTGCCTGAGTTATGGATTCCCAGAGAGCCTGCTCAATAAGGAAATCCATCAAATTTACCATACACGGGATCACCCACATCACATGAAATCACCTATAACCCAAAGAATACTGCTAAATTAGGAAATCAATCACTTGCAGAAAGTCTCCAGCTGTTGAATATTATATCACTAAACACCAACACAAGAACCTATACATATTATCTGAACATTTTGTTGCTTTTTGACAAAGTAACTGAGGGCTCAAGCCAAACTACACAGACTCCCAACCTTGTAATTTACTTCTATTGAGCTGGGCACATTACAATAGGTATTTTATATATACTAACTATTTTGCATATATATAGTTAATGATTTATTTTGATATCTCATTATGTAACTTTATATATCTAAATTCTATTATCTTAGAAATAGTGATGGTATATAACTATAATTATTGAAGATTGGATTGATGGTAAAATTTCCAATCATAATCTACTTCCCAAACTATTAAATTTAATATTCTAATTCTTCTATTTCTGATTATAGTATGTACTTCTTTTACCCTTTCTAGGTCTTGATAATTTTATTCTATTCTTTACTTTATAATTATTTTTATTTTTAAGAAGTTTTCTAAAGTTC
>RQIL01008221.1:0-22059 GCA_003951145.1 Jimgerdemannia lactiflua | reverse complement strand
ATTATCATAGGAGATATCACCAATCAGTATATGTATATTTACATCACAGTATTATCCAATAAATTGCCACTCTCTTTCTCTCTATATCCCAAAGAAGTATTATTATATAACAAAAGTTATGAGCCCCACTAGTACAAAGTAGCAATAACCATAGTAAAGATATCTCTTTAACATATACTATAATATACACACTACATTATAATTGATCATGAAGATTAAGAAGAACAAGAAAGCTTGGATTACCCAATCATGAGCATTCTGATAACTATTATGAGTGTAACTATGGGTAGCCACAATAGGTATGAGAATAGCAGTTCCTATCATAAGTGTAAATATGGGCAAGAGGTCTATTCTGGTCTTCGATGGGAAAGATTATGCCATTTGGGCATTCCATATGAAGAATCTCCTTAACGAATGTGGCTTGGCAGCCTATACGAAGCCATAAGGACAAATTTCACATTATAATACTGACAGTGATTGCCAAGCACTACAGGAGATTATATTCATACTATTGAATTTACAAATGAAGCTCATAATGCATGCTACAATGGCGCATGATGCATGGGAGGCTCTATGCACTCATTATGTACAAGTATCTGCATCAAATAGATTTCACTTGAAATCACAGCTATTCAATATAAGAATGAAGCCAAAGGAGTACATCTGTGATTATAGCAATTGCATTGATGATCTGGTGAATGAGGTGAATTCCATCAGTACATCAATGGATTGCGTAAGGGATAAAGACAAGGTCTTGGTACTTACAAGAGGCCTTCCCAAGATGCACAAAAGCGAGAGTCTTTTGAACTATATCTACATGATCACAAGCCTCATCAATAAGGAAATGTACCAAGGAAATGGTCCTGCTGAAGATGACAATGAAAGAGTGTTCTATGGGTCTCATGGACATACATAGCTCTGGTAGTAAATATGGTCAACAGCAAAAGCACAGCCAAAAGAGAGGAACCCAAATCCAAAATCAATGAAATAGCAGTCAATCAGGCAAAATCGATGGGTATTGCTATTACTGTGGCAAGTATGGCCATATGCAGCATAATTGCTATCATAAGAATAAGGAAAGCAGTGAAAATAAGTGAGAAAAAGAAAAGAGTGATTATGGCAAAGGGAAACATAGCAATGCAAATACCACCAAAACTGATAAAATTGATAATCTATTTTTTGTGCAAGATGACAATGCCAGTTTCACCAGATATACCAATCTGTTATCTACAACCAGTCAGCAAAATACTTTTGGGCTGATAAAAAGTGGTGATGACAGCAATTCCAGTAATGAATGAGTCAATATAGTCGATAATAATGATGTCTGGCTTATGGATTCAGGAGCCATGCAATATATGACAGCCCACCAAGAGTAGTTCTCTATATATGAATTGTTTGAATGCCCAGTACTTATCAAACTGGGGAATAACAACATAATCTATATCCAAGATAAAGGAAATGTAGAGATATATCTCTATGGGAATATCATTAAGCCTGCAGCCACTCTTGGGAATGTACTATATGCTCTAGAGATAGGAAAGAATCTCTTTTCCATAGGCAAGATGGCAATAAGAAGATATATATACATCCAAAAGGTGCAATCATATACAGCCTATATGATAGCAAATACAATAAGACATTGATGATAGCCTCGAAGTAAGATAATCTATATATGATCAATAGCATACTGAATAGAGTAAAGACCTTTGCATATACAACCACAACTACACCTGATACATATGATACATGGCATAAATGTTTGGGGCATATTGGCAAATTGAGTCTTAAAAAGATGATAAGGAACAGTTTGGTAAATAGACTACTGGCATATATACATCCAGATGATAATTTCTATGAGAATTGCATAGTAAATAAGGCATCCTGGCACCCATTTGAAGAATAATGGAAGCATGCCTTAGAGATTCTCGATTTAATCCACACTGATATATGTGGCCCAATATGAACTCTGTCATATTTCAACAAGAGGTATTTCTTTATATTCATCAATGATAATATGTACAAAGCATATATATATCTACTATTGGCAAAAAGTGAAGTCTTGGAGAAATTTAAAGAATTCAAAGTGATCACTGAAAATGAAATAGAATGTAAAATATACACTATATACTTAGACAATGGTTGGGAGTATGTGAATGGCTAATTTAGGCAATTCCTGATGAAACACAGTATATGCCATCAGACAACAGCTCTTTATATATCTCAGCAAAATGGTATGATCAAGTAATTTAACTGTATGGCTGTAGAAATAGTGCATATAATGATCAATGTAGCTAGACTGAGATACTTCTATTGGAGAGAAGCTATGAATATGGTAGTATACATCTGCAACCAGTGCATATCTCAATCACTAAGCAAGAATTCCAGCAATGAGCATTCCAGGGATACTGATCATACTCTTGAGGAATTATAGAGTAGAATGAAGCCGGATGTATCTTATCTATGGATTTTCGGTTGCAAGACATATGTCCTCAACAAAAGCAACATCAATTGGCACAAATTCAAGGCAAAGACAAGCAAGCATGTCCTTCTAGGGTATAGTGGGACATCATATAGACTCTGGAATCCACATACAAGATGTGTGGTGATCTCGTGTGATGTACAATTCTGAGAAAAGAGAGATTCAGAATGTGTGGAAGTATAAGTTGAGACCTCTACATTCCAACCAGTACAACAACTGATGCCTCCATCTTTGAAGGCTCCAGTGGTGAATCAAAAGAGTCCAGCAGCAAATCAAAAGGGTCTAGTGGTGAATCAAAAGGCTTCAGTGGCGAATCAAAATTATTATCAACTACTACATGAAGATGAGCCAATGTTACCCAAAGAACTGAAAATCACTGAGATTAATGATGATGATGAATTCTCCAGTGATGAGAAAATTAAAGAAAAAGACAAGTCAAAGCATAAACCCAGGAACAAGATGCATTCCAACTTAGAGAGTTATTGAGATACACCAACAAGCCCCAGGCAGCAACATAAGAATCATGTGAGCTATGCTGATATGTACAAATATACATACATGGCCACATCTGGTGAGCCATATACATATGATGAGGCTATACAAAGCCCAGATAACAAAAAATAGGAATGCATGATGGATGAGGAATATGATTTGCTCATCGAGAACAGTATCTGAGACTTGGTATCTCTTTTGCAAAACTATCAAGCAATCAGATCCAAATGGGTGTATAAGATAAAGTGCAATGCTGAAGAAAATATAGAGCAATACAAAGCTTGCTTCATAGCTAAGGACTACTCACAGAATTACAGTATAGATTACGAAACATTTTTATCTATATTTAAGCTTACTTCGCTTAGAATATCCCTTATAATCAGTATAATATATAACCTGAAGGTCCATCAAATAGATGTGAAGATGGCATTTCTGAATGGTGATGTAAATACCAAACTATACATCTATTAACTGCAAGGATATGAAGATGGAGAACTCATATGCAAATTGTATAAAGAACTATATAGCATCAAACAGACAGTGTAATTATGGAACAAAAAAATTGATAAACATTTCCTTGATAATGGGTTTATACATTGCAATGCAGATAATTATATATATGTCTGATATTATAATGATAATATAGTATTCATTGGTATATGGGTAGATGATATCATTATTATTGCCAGCAAGAATAGGCTCAACGAAGTAAAGGAAACTCTACATCAAGAATTCAAGATGACAGATATGGGTGATGTGTCCTTCCTTTTGGGAATATCAATTACATATGATAGGAGTACATGTACCATACATCTCTTGCAAGAAATGTATGCCAAGACCATCTTTGAAAGATTTAATATGAGTAAATACAAGCCTATTGGTACTCCGATAGAGACTTCCATAAAGTTAAGGAAGCCTAACACTATGCTTGAATCCACTGATAACATTTTCTATCATCAAGCCATTGATTCTCTTATGTATTTAATGATTGGAACAAGACCCGACCTATTCTATGCTGTCAATAAGATAGTGCAGTATTGCTCATACTATGACAATTCACATTGGATAGCAATCAAGAGGATTTTTAGGTATCTAAAGAGATCAGTATACTATATGCTCATATTGGGTGGTGATAATGGATTGGGCAGGAGAAAGAGCAAGAACAATGACATCTGGCTATTTGGTACATATGATGCTGATTGAGCCAGAGACTTGGATGATCATTGGTCTATGACTGGATATCTCTTTCACATCAGTGTAAATGAAGACAAAGAGTCTGTTATTTCATGGCAAACATGCAAGCAGAGTTCCATGGCAACATCTTCAATGTAGGCGGAGTACCAGGCATTGTCATTAGCAATAAAGGAGGCTGTTTGACTCTACAAGCTATTAAAAGAACTCGGCTTCACTCAAGAACAGTACCTTATACTGATCAGGCAAGACAACCAATTGATGATAGTGCTTGCTAAGAATCCAGTACATCACAACAGAATGAAACATATTGATATACTTCATCATTTCATTAGAGAATACATAAAGTGTGGGATTATATACTTGGAATACATCCCCACAGAGTATATGATTGTCAATTCACTTATGAAAGCCCTTCCAAAGCTGAAGTTCAAGCTATGTACTGAAGGAATGGATCTTACGAGCAGGTCATGAGACTTTTCAAACTATTAAAAGTATCTTATACTGTATTGACATTGACATACATTAGTTGCATTCCTCATCTATGAGTGGATTATATATATTGCATTTCTGTGAGTTATAGTGGGTATTTCGGAACACTTTTCAGCCCATGAAAATTCCTAGATAGATGTAGGATTTATTATAGTTCTAGTTTTGTATATATTGCATTGCTTTTGTCTAGTTTGTATTCTTTCCTTTTTGGTATATATCTCCTTGAGCAGAAGTGTTGAGATATGACAACTCAATATGTATATATAAATGTCATCATAGGAGATGTCACAAATCAGTATGCATAAATTCATGTCACTGTATTTTCTAATAAATTGCCACTCTCTTTCTCTCCATATCTCAAAGAAGTATTATTATACAATAGAAATTATATTCAGATATAATATATACATAGGTTCTGAGTTATATTTGTATAATATAATACCCAAGTACTATATTCATTTAGTATTTCAAAATTTTACTATATTTTGAGATTTGGGATTAACTATTGTTATTGAAATACTAGACTGATTAATATATCTTTAAATATATATTCACAAATTATTTCAGGGTCTAAAGTATCTCTTTTAGCTATTATAAGATCTTTACTACATGAAAAAACTCTCTCAATTAGAGCACTTGTTGCTGGGATAGCTAAGTAGTTATGTGCTATTTTTGCTAGATTTGGAAAATCTCTACTATAGCCCTAATATTTTCAATCAATTAAATTAATTAGAGAAACTCAAATAATATTTCAAATTGATCTAATTCAAATATAAATTCCCAACTTACTTACTACTAAGATAATATATCAACTCTTGCTTGAAATTTAACAGTTTCACTTTTCAAATAAGTATCTACTTCCTGGCTTAGTATTTGTCATTAGTTTTTATCTTTTGTTGAATATATTGTAGTATGTAATTTGTATAACTATATGCTTCAAGCATGGCTCAATTGTGCCACTTGATGAAGCATGCAATATGTATGTCAAGATAAAAGAGGATTTTCAAGTAGATGGTCATATGATTGGCTTATTTGAAATGTCATCAAAAGGGATCAGGTGGATAATGGATGATGATGGGCTTTTGTATGGTAGCTCAGTTGTTTAGTGGTTGATGGACTTTCCTAGTAGTGATTACTTGCTAACTGAGAGCTTAGATTATGTGCAGGTAATTATCATTTATAGGAAGCTTATATCTTAAATATGTGGGGATCTGTAATGGTCAGTCAATCAGTCAGTAACTCTTAATGGTTATTTGATGGCACATGGCACAGCAGGTAAAGAAAATGGAGGTCAATGGCTCACTCATCCATCTGACTTATTAACTCAGATGAATGGTGACTGTGCTGGTAGGTGTTGGTCTAGTATTCTATACAGTGGATATCCTTAGATTCCTTGAGTTCCTTGGTTGGGTCTTGGGGAGGGGGGGTCTGTGGTCTCAAATCTTGAATGTAGTCTGAATACACAGTCCAAATGATGGTTTGAATAGGTGGTTGGTTCAAATGTACAGTTAACAGGATCTCAGTGATAGTTTCTGAGGTGGTTTTCTTAACTGGCAGCAGTCTTGAAACTTGAATGGCAGTCAGTTTTCTTGAACTGAATGGGTCAGTCAGTTTCTGGTGGTTTTCCTGGTGGCTTTTCTTAGTGGCAGTTTCTTGAACATGGTAAGAGTAATTCTTTAACTCAAAATTCCAAGCCTTGATGCTCTGGTTATTTTGTTCTCAGAATTATCCGATCTCTTAGAGACAGTGAGTAGTTTCTCTGTAAACTTCTTTTTACTTCAAACTTCAACTGACTGAGGTTTATTCACTCATTCTTCGGGGCTATTTTATATACCAGTTCACTTGTATAGTTTCTATCTATAGTTGTTATGCTATTGGCTAACTATAGTGCAGTTACTATATTATGTGACTAAGCTATTAGTTTGTAGGCTGTGACAAATGTTTACTGCTGGATATGGATGTGAAGAGTAGTAATGCTGAACTTGGGTGTGCTATTGGCTTGATGATGTGATGGATATTTATACTGAATATGGATATGCTATTGGCTCACATGATGCAACAGATGTTTATACTGAATACAGATATATCATTGGCTTGCATGATATGATGGATGTTTATACTAAATACAGATGCACCATTGGCTTACATGATGCGATGGATGTTTACACTGCTGACATGGAGTTAGGGTTGCTGATAAAAGTATTGGCCAGCCAAATTTGGTATAAGGACATTTATCAGCTTTAAATAGTATAGTACCTTTCATCAGTAGCAAATACTTATTGGGGTGTAACTTCATCATTCCATTCTTCAAAGGGGGGAAGTACCAGCCAAGTAGTGAAGGAGTAAAATAGGGACCAATCATCTTCAATGACATTCTCCAATCCTTGAACAGCTTGGATGCAGATGGAGGACTGATAAACTCTCTATTGCTCTTCTTTTTCTGAGGACTTATCAGTTTCAGTATCAGAGGGGGCTGCTTCGGAAGTGGGGTCTTAGAGTTCTTGAACCTCCTCTTCAAAGACAGGGACTTCTTGAGCTTCCTCTTGATTTGGCTCCCAGATGATATGGTGCAAATTAAGGCTGACAGGATGGTGGGTAGTTGGGGTAGCTCCAGCAAGTACTTCACCAGTGATAGGCAGTCCTTTGAATATCTTCATAAGGCTCATGAGGTGATCTTGATAGTTGTCTTGGAGAGGAGTAGTGTGGAAACCTGGCAAAGTGGGTTCAGTTTGTTGGCTTTCTACAGTGACATGGTTGCTACCAATATAGTTGGCTACTTCAGCTTCTACCTAGTTGGCTTCTTCAACTGTCAGATGGGTGAGGCTTCCAATGGTTACTCCTTGCAAATATGCTATAGCTCAGGGGACATAGCAGAATATCTGATAGATGCAGAGGGCTCTCTTGACCAGCTGGCTAGTGGTTAACAATTCAGTAATGAGGTCTTCCTGATCATCTTCATGGATTTCATTGTGAAGGCAGTATCTGATTTTATAGTTATATCAGAGGGTCATTTATTTGGTAGTATCTTTGAGCTATTGGATCATTATGTACTAGTAATTGATAAAGTGCCTAAGATCTTCAGTATAGAAGTTCAGATGTTCAGATATATTGGGATGCCAAATAGTCTTCTTGATAGCTTTGAAAACTAGAGTCTTTAGGCTAGGCAAAGGAGTAGAGTGGCAGGAGGTCTGGTTGGAGTAGCGAGTAGGAGGTATTGTGGGGAGGTTTCTTCTTTCTTTGATACTAATTCTGAGACTAAAGCTGGGTCTCCTTTAAGTAATGTGTTTTTTTATTTCAGCTTGGATAATCCTTGCTCCTTTTGAGAGGTCACTTGATATATTAGGTTGTTCATTTGATTGTTACACTATATGTCATCTGATCTTAGCAGTCACTTATACTCCACATTATTGATCATACACATTACATCTATCTCTTGCAAAATTAGAGCTATCCTCAGTGGTGAGAGTTACACAGAGGTTGTGGGGTCTTGAATTTCTCCAGAAAGAGTTTGTCAGTGCATTGATAGAGACTAGCTATCCTCATATAGGGCAGAGGGCCTATTACTGGACTAACCATCCAGGAGGGGTTCGAATCCAACTAGTAGCTTCATTTCAGTATTCTTTGGTCCACTAGATATTCTGCTGGCTCTGGGGTCTCAAGGTAAACTTTTGATGCTTAAGGTACTGATTATTGCTGTATATTGTTGATAATTCAAGGAAGTCAATACAGAGATTGGGCAATGCATTTTGTCTCCACTAGGTAGTAGAGTCTGATGCAGTTGCAGTGTATCTTGATCTTGAGTAAAACTCCATCTATGGTCTTGAGTTGGTAGGTGTGGTTTGTAA
This sequence comes from Jimgerdemannia lactiflua, assembly GCA_003951145.1. Lineage (NCBI taxonomy): Eukaryota > Fungi > Mucoromycota > Endogonomycetes > Endogonales > Endogonaceae > Jimgerdemannia > Jimgerdemannia lactiflua. The sequence continues at coordinate 13,560 of RQIL01008221.1, read as the reverse complement.
AGGCTTGGTAAATGAGATAAGGTCCTTCCCATTTTAGTTTAAGCTTGGTACTCCAGTTTCCTTCTATGATGATATAGTATACCAAGACTTGCTATCCAATAAGCAGGGGTCCAAATCGGCCTTGTAGTCGTAGTACTTCTTTTGTCAATCCTGGGCTTGGGTAATGAATCCTCATGCTTGCTGGCAAACTTTGTATAACTGGGTGATTTCTTCTGTGACTTGTTTTATCAGATCCAGCTGGATTGATTTCTCAGGGTCTTGAGCTTCTCAGCCATACATTAGATAGAAAGGGGTCTGCTGAGTGGCAGTGGCCTTGGAGGTACAGATGCTGAATAAGATTGCTAGCAGGTAGATATCCCAGTTTAGTTGATCTCTGGTCCTGCTGAGATTTCACTTGATGGTCTGATTTATTCATTCTGTAAGTCCATTTGCCTGGGGATGGTAAGCCATCATTGGTTATAGCTTGATCTTGAAGTTACTTGCAAAGGTCTTCATGGCTTTGTTGATAAATTTGTGGCCTTGGTCTGTGATGATTTCCTTGGGGACACTATGACAGCTGAAGATTTCATCATACAAGATCCTGATGATTGTCTGGGCATTAGTGGTCTCAATGGCAAAGGCTTCAGGCCATTTTGTTAGGTAGTCTTCAATGGTGAGGATGTAGTATCTTCCTCAGCTGGTTACTGATAGGGGTCTGATAATATCTATTCCTAGTCTTTGGAAGGCTCTGGCTGGTGCTGCAATTGGCATTAGTGGTGCTTGGTCAGTGGGTCTCTGTCAGTATCTTTGGCAGATATCACATTGTTGAATATATATTGAAATTTGTTTCCTCATCTTAGGCCACCAGTATTACTTCTTGATTCTTACAATAGTGGCTCTGATTCCTCAATGTGCATTCTGGTCATGATTTGTTGTCAGGATTTTTGGTACTTCATTTTCTCTTAGAACTCAGATATATTGATCTCCTTCTATTCTCCAAAGTTCACCATCACCTTTTTGGAACTTCTTGAGATTCCTTTGGATGAATAGCTTGTGGGTAGACTGAATTCCTTTCTTGAAGCTCCTATGGTGCAAGCTCCAGGTGAGGGCAAGGTATAGATCTTGATTCATTTGGGCAAGTGAGAAGCAGTATTCTCTCATAGGGGCTCCTTTTCTTCTTGTTGGGTTTGGGGGATTCTTGATAGAGTATTGATATTAGAATTCTTGGCACCTTTCTTGTAGATGATAGTGAACTGGTATTTTTATAAGAACATGATCTATCTTGCAAAGATTCCTGAGGGCTCTGGCTTCTTGAACAACTATTATAGAGCTTGATAGTCTATAATGAGGACAAATCTCTTTTCTAGGAAGTAGTGGCAGAAGTGGTCTACTGTCCATACTACTGCTAGGCATTCTAACTTAGTAGCTCCATAGTTTGCCTGTGATTCATTTGTGGCCTTGCTAGTATATTCAATAACATACTCTCTTTTGTAGTCATCTTGCTGTAACAGAATTAATCTAAGTCCTAGGGCTGAGGCATCAGTTACTAGGATGAAGAGCTTATTGAAGTCTGGTTGCACCACCAAAACAGAGACTTCAGTGGGGGCCTTCTTGAGTAGGTTGAAAGACTTTTGCTGGTCTTCTTTTCAGTAAAATGGTTTATTCTTCTTGGAGATGTCTCTGAGAGGTGCTGTCTTATCTGAGAATCTTGGAATAAATCACCAATAGTAGGATGCTAACATGAGGAAGGATAGGGTCTCCTTTGCTGAAGTGGGGGTCAGATAGTTCTTAACTTTCTCCACCTTGCAGGGGTCAGTGTGTATGCCTTGAGCTGAGACAATATATCCCAGATATTCAACTTGGTGTTTTCCAAAAAAGTACTTCTTGGTATTGAGTCTGAGTCCTGAGCTTCAGATAGTGTCAAATACTTCATAGAGGTCTTGCAAATGTTGCTCGAATGTCTCTGAATAGATGATTACATCATCTATATAGACTAGCACATTTCTTCTGATAAGGTCCTGGTAGATATAGTTCATCATTTGTTGGAATGAGGCTAGTGTATTGCAGAGTTCAAATAGTATTCAAAGGTATTCATACTGTCCTCATCTGATGATAAAAGCCATCTTGCAGATATCTTTCTTAGCAATAGGGATTACTTGGAATCCTTGGAACTAGTCAGTGATGGTCATGTACTTGGCTTTTCCAAGGGCATTGAGGAGGTCATTGATTCTTGGCAGGGGGTAGGCATCTTCTGTAGTGACCTTATTGAGTTTTCTAAAGTCCACAACTAGTCTCCATTCTCCTTTCTTTGACATGATAATTGCTGGTGAAGCCCAGGGGCTTGATGAGGGTCTGATAACTCCATTCCATAGCATTTCATCTATGTGTTATTGTTCAAATTCGATTAAGTAGTGTGGTGTTCAGTAGGGATATTATCAGATTGGTTCCACATCTCCAGTATATATAGGATGATCTCCATATTGATATGGTGAGAAGTTATTGTATGTGGTGGTAAATATATCCTTGTACTCTTCTATCAACTCCTGTATCTATTGTTGCTGATCCTTGGTTAGAGTTGCCTTGATATCAATGGCTTTAATTGCTGAGTTCACTGAATCTTCCTCTCTGGTACTGTCAGTCTCACTGAAGAGGGCTTGCCATTTCCCAAAAACTCATAGACTTCTTCCTCATAAGTGTCTATCAGTGGTTCAAAATATCCCAGTATTATTCCTTTGAGGATGGTGATCACCTCAAAGCCCATATTTCTGATAGGGATATGGATTGGTAATATCTGGTCATGAATTCATTCCTCAGCCAAGAGCAGGTGATACTTCTCTCAAAGCTCCATTGATGGTTCAAATATCAAGTTGTCAGCTTCCACTGAGAGATATATGTCAAGAACTCATTGCTGATATGGCTGCAAGATGATTTCCTCCCTTGCTTGGATGGGGCAGCAGATGTGGGGCCTCATTTGTCTGAACTGAGCAACTTTTGCTATATAGACCTCAATGGGTGGTAGCTGATGGTCCCTGTTGATGCTTCTGAATTCTCCTTGTTCTCTCTTTGTGCTGTCCAGCTGCTTTACTTCTTGAATAGTAGGCTGCAAGGTCTTGATGAAGAGGATCTGACAAATGGCCTTCAGGGGATTGAAGCATTGGTGATTTCTTCTGTAGTTGCAAATAATGACCTTCAGGGGACCTTGGTAGTCCTGGTCAATGACTTTTCCTTCGATAGTGATTTCTTTAGCTGCTAAGGATGATCTTGATGCTAGTTGACCATAGAGTCCTGATGGTATAGCAAGTGTAATTTGAAGATCAAAGGTCTTGGTGCTTCTTGGTTGGATTATTGTCTGATATGAGAGATAGAGATCATAACCAACTGATCCTTCCATTTGAGTGAGAGGAGGCTGTGCCCAGGGTGAGAGCAACTTGACTTAGACAACCAGCTGAGTTTTGAGGAATAGTATTCTAGTGGCTGTGATCACTAGTGAGAATTCCATTCATTCTGGCTTGAAGAATGGCCAATGTACTCCTGTCTTTGGGTTTCTCATATAGTTGAACCCAGTCTTTCCAAGGGGGTCCAAGGCTTCCATAAGAGTGAAGGCAAGATTGACTCCTTTCTCATCTTGATGTAGGCAGCAGTACCAGTGGATGATGGCAAGGACTTCCAGAGGTAAGTTCCAAATGGTAGTCCTGTTCTTAGCCTTGTAGTCTCCTTTGTGGTCAATCTTCTTGCACTTCCAGCAGGCCCAGCAAATTTTAGGTTCTTGCAGGGTGGAGTCCTTTCTTTTGACTTTGCTTCTATAGACATCCTCACTGAGGTGAATGCTTCAATGTTCACACCAGTAGTAGGTAAAGGTTTTCCCACAATTGCAGTGTCTCTTCTTGACAAAGCTTTTGTTTCACTCCTTAACTTCCTTACTGGTGGGGTATTTCTTTTGATATTTGTCATAGATTGGCAGAGTAATTTGAAGGGCTCAGATAATGGTATAGAAGCTGTTGCTGTTCCTTTCAATAGTGAGAGTCTCTATGGGTTGGTGGAAGGAAACCTTTTGCTGTTCTTGGTAAGTCTTCTTGAAGGTCTTTGGGATTGGAGGCTGAGCTTGGCTATAGACTGGTGCTCATTTCAATTCATCTTTATCGATAATTGTTAGTATTGGAACCTTCTTAAGATCCAGGACTTGGCAAGTATTGCAATTATCCCTTAGTAAATAGAAGTGATTGAAGTGCTCACATATGCCTAGGCAGAAGGCTCATGAAATTTGGCTTTCTATCAGTGGGAGTGGCAGTTGTATGGATGGTCCTGCAAATTTGAGTGCTGCTCTCTCATTATTAGCTCTGTCAATACTTGCTGCTAGACCTTCGATATCAATAACTCCAACAAAGGGTTCTTCTGGCCCACTGTCTTGATCTCTAGGGGCATTGAAGTCACTTCTTAATTCTTGCAGGAAATTTGCTTCACTCTTGTCTTCATTCTCCATAGTAGTAAGTGTGTCACCATATCCTTGCCATTCTGTCTCTGAAGCTGAACTCACCTTTCTTAATAATCCTCTTGACTTGATGGGCACCTTGTACTTCTGTCCATGAATAGAGAAGACTAGGAGTTGCCTTCTGATGTCCACATTGGCTCCAACTTAGTGCATCCAATCTGTTTCCAAGATCAGATCATAGGAGGTTGCAGGGGTTACAATAGTTTGAGATATATTGAGGCAGGTTTTTCCTACTTGAATGGAGATGTCTCATACAAGTCCAAGGGGGGTAAATGCTGATCCATTTGCCATAATGACTCTTGCTTTTGTTCCTTCATCAATTCCTCATTCGATTCTCTCCAACATTCTCTAGGTAATGATACAGACTGCTGCTTCAGTGTTGATAAGAATTCAGGCATTTTTTCCATGCACTTTTCTGCTTACAAGTCTTGTGGATTGATGTTTCTATCACCAATTTCATATACCATGTGGATAGTGCTGGATTCTTGTATATGTGGTTCTTGGACAGGAAGTTTCTTGGTATCTTCCTTGGCTTCCTTCAGGAATTTTCACCTAACTTTTGGGGCATTCTTGAGAACTTGCTCAATAGTGAGGCCTGTATTCTGTTGATGAATCTGGTCCCAAAGAGAAGCTGCTGCATGAGGTTTGCTGCTCCTTCAATGTCTGGGTCCTTAGGAGCAAGATCTCTCATTCTTGGTAGGCATTTCATCTACTGAGGACTTTACACTCATGTGCACATCTTCTTCAAGGTTAGGCAAGAAAGTAGTTCTTGATACTCTTGACAGTCTGGCCTCAGGCTTGGGAGTATCTCTTCTGACTTACTTATTGTTTTCCTATAGAGTGTCTGAGGAGGAATGGCCATATCTTGGGTGCTTGCCTGTGGTTACTATTACTGGTAGTGGGAGTAGAGTCCTTGGTGGTCTTCCTTGTCCTTTGGTCTGTGCCGGGGCAGCATCTCAAGTTACCTTAGATGGGAAGGCTTCATAGTACAGATAGGTATCATCTTGATCATTGAGCCAGACTGCTTCTTTTTCCATTTCTCATGTCTCTTCATCTATCTGTATGAGGTTGACATTTTGGTCATTGAATTGGGTAGCTTGCTTCCTTGGGCAGTGCCTTTGGATGTAGCCTTGGTCTCCACAGTAGAAACAGGTAGGGGCATGAGGACCTATTGTGGCTAAGCCTACAGTTGTGGCTAGTGGTACCTGAGAAGAACTCTTATTGTCTTGTTGTCAGTAGTCTGGCCTATTATTGAGATAGTAATCTTATTGTCTTTCACCTTAGTTCTTCAACTATGCTACTGCAATGGCTAAGTCCTTTATCTGTTTGATGAGTATGATCATTGGATCCTCTTGAACTCTTGGCAGCTGCTGCTATTGCTGTTGACTGTATTGGGCTGGAGTTAAAGGTGGGGGTCTGTTCTCATAGTTGGCTAACTGGGCCCTGAGGAATGCATTCTTCTGCTCCACTGTGGTGGTTTCTCAAGGTCTTGGGGGTTCAGCTCTAGCTGGCTCTTGGTACTCTTGCTGGGCCAATTTGTAATCTACTTCCCAACATCCTTGTGCTCCAGCAACTTGCTGCTCAATGCTCCAATATCCCATCCTAATGACTTGCCTTCTGAGTTCTGGATATAGGCCATTGAGGAAGGTAGTAGATGCCAGTGCTAGTTGGACTACAGACAGGAGGTTTGCCTTGATCATCTGAGCTTGGATCTGAGGGTAGAAACTCTTTGGGGTTTTATTGAGTACTTAAGTCATATAGATCAAGGCCTCCTATACTTCTTGTTGTTGCTTGAGACCATTGAACTGTATATGGAGCCAGTTCTTATAGATAGTGCATCTTTTGGAATAGTCTGCATTCTGAAGGTAGTCGATGCATTCTTATCTATAAATATCTCCTCCAACAAGCTTGGCTTGGTTATATCTCTATAGGGCTGGGTCTCTCAAGAGTGACTCAATAATTCTGAGTTGTCTTTGAGCATCTCATTGCTTGGCAGCTACTTGTACCTCAATTTCTCCAATGAACTCCTTGATGTCTTCACTGTTTGCTCTGTGAAACTTCTGGAGGTAACTCATGTCTGGCTCATCTTCACTATCTTCATAGTCTGAGTCTAGTTCAGGGGTAGTATTCCTTGAAGATCCTTGTGGAGAGGGGGATAGTGAAGATGCTTGATGTATAGGAAGTACTGGTAGAGGACAGTGTCTTGATAATGTAGGAGATCTAGGTCTACTGATTAAGGCCAGAGTATAGATTCTTGAAGGTGGTGATTTCCTAATTAGCTGGTAGTGGCTATCAAATACTGAGGCTTTGAGAGAAGCATTGTTCCTCATCTCTTGTAGATAGCAGCAGGGTGTGAGTGATCAAGATACAGAGGTCTGAGTGATTGAAGGTACTAGAGGACTGATATAACTGGTATTGAACTCATCTGCCCCTTGCAGCTGTGAAGTAGTGGAGTCCTGTTCATCTTGCTAAAAGTCTGGGTAGCTGTCTGTATGATAGTATGGATTGAACTCATCTTCTGAGTTGTATGGGTGGTAGTCCTCCTCTCCTTCAGATGTTTTAAAGTAAACTCAGTCTAGAGGGGTGGCTCAGTTATTGGCTGTGGTGATGTAGTCACTCTGGTCAGAGATCTTTCTGTAGATTCAGGTCTGATACTTCTCAGGAAGGTCTTCTTCTAAGTCTTAAAGCTGAAGAGATTCTAGTTGTCCTCAGAGTTGTCTTCTCTCTCTTGAGGTCAGACCATAGTCTGGGTCACTTCTATCCTTGAATTTGGTCCTCTGGCTGCTATTTCTGAATAAGGTCTTAGCTACTGTTCTGACAATAGTATGGGCCTTCTTTTCTGCTGAAGAGGGCTGTTTCTGAACTTGTTGCTGGCTAGGTTCTCCCGGAGTCTCCAATATAGATAGTGTGATGATGCCTTTGAATCTGGTGATATCAGAACCTGAAGACTGCTATTACTTTGCAAGCCACTGATCATAAGTCGTGACTCACCCATGACTCATCTTGACCATAAGATGATCTTCATCAGAAACTCATAATGACTCATAATGACTTCAGTGATATACTACTAATAATCAGATGACCCTACCCCCAGACCAAAGAAGAAGACCTTCAAGAATATAAAAAGGAGTATCAAGAAGAGATACAACAGCATCTACAACTAAGAAGACTTACTACAAACAAAATGCCTGCCATCACCCACCAAACAGCAAGGTCAAGGAGCCACCCTGGACCATCAGTTCAAGAACAGATGTTCAATGACATCAGAAGGGCCATGAGACTATACACTAGAAGAATCCCTAGTCTGAATCTCTATACAAGGGACCCCTATCACTATACTCTGAACCACCATGAAATGGAAACAAGAATCTCAATGGCCACTCAATGTCTTCTTATGTAGCAAGAGTATGAAATGGGATACCACCTCTGCTAAGAATTCCTAGAGACCAGCCATCAAGAAATTGCAGATGCCACATGCATGGATAGGTATGAGCAGCAATTGGCCAGAAGAGTCTATCAAATCTTCAGACATGCTCCTTGGGCCATTCCAAACCTACAGTATGTCAAAACCTCAGACATTCAAGAGCTATCAAGCCACTGGGTAGACTACTTAGAAGAGATAGTAGCAGAAGAGGCCCAATCTACCATCCCAGTTAAGAGTGAAGAAGTGCAAGACCTCTGGAACTCCCTTCTAGAAGACAATCCAGACCAGTTCATCTGAGGATTGATTGCTCCCTCCTCTGAGGATCCGCACCCCACAAAACCCCACAGATATTCCCTATTTTGTAGAGGAAAACCTCATAGACTGGAGACCACAAGAGCAGCAAGAGTACTCCATGTCTTTCACAGATGATGACATCACCCCTCAAGACCAAGGAAATAGCAGTGACCCATTTGTTTAATGGGAAGAAGACTTCAACAACCTCTTGGAAAGACATGTAGACACCTCCTCCATACCTTCAGAACCCCCAACTGAAGTCAGCTCACTGGTGGAAGTTGCAGAAAATGATTTGGCTGGACACTCTGAAGAAAATGAAGAAGAAGAAGAAGATGATATAATCCCAGTCACACTGAACTTCAGGTTAAACAGTGATGGTTCTATTAGCCAAATTTGATCTAGTTGGTTAGTTATACAAATAGTGACTGCACTTCAACTAGCCTTATTTGTCACAAACAAAGAATTAGCCTTATTCTACTAGTTAGTCACTTGACTTCCAAATCTGTGCTAATTCAAGAGTAGGGAATTACCAATTACTTAGTCATATACTTAGCAAAATCTGCACACAACTCTGTATAAATACTCCCTCAAAAACTGCAGTGAATAAATCCTTAGTCAATTGGCATTTATCTGAATGACAAAGAAGTCTAGTGTAAGATAAACCAACTTAAGTTTGTGAGAAACTTTGGGAAAAGACTCCAAGAGCCAAGAATAACTCTTGTTCAAGACTACCACTGCCGAGTTTAAGGAAATTTCTGCCATGGACCACTGTGAGTTTCAAGTCAGTCAAGTTTTGCTATTAAGGAAATCGCACCTGATACCCAAGTTACAGTCAGTCAGCCACCACGCATTCAAGAGTGTACCCAAGTTAAAAGGACCTGCCAGAAACTAGAATGACCACCCACCCTGCAAGTTAATCAAACATATGACACAAGCGACTGAGCCGCCACTATGAACGATTCCCACTACATCATGAGCTGCTTAGTTTAAGATTGCCGCCCCATGCACAATCGATGACTGACCTGCCCAGACCGCTTATTCAAGACAGAAAAATCACCGCCACGTTAACAGTTCTCACATACATTGATCGACTGTTGCCTGTATTTGGACCCTGATTGCCACCACGATAATCAACCCACCTGCCAGGATAAAAGAATAACCGTCCCACCACACATACAAGCAGTGCACCATTCAAGTAACTGCCAGTAAAAGTCATCAACCACTAAACAATTGAGCTGCCATAATTCGAAAACCCGCTATCGACTTTGATGACAAATCAGATGACCAGTCACATGACCACCGACCCATAATCGATGCAAACAATCTATTTAATTCTTATAATTTGAGACCGCACTTCACAAGTGTGCAGGAAGCCATATAAGTTTATACAAAATGCATGCCACAATAGCTGCTGGGTTCTTGAGTCAAAAGGTCAAGTCTTTTAAGAAAACTATTCCCAGTTGAGCCTCCAAAATATGATATGCAATTTGTATAACTATATGCTTCAAGCATGGCTCAATTGTGCTACTTGATGAAGTGTATGATATGTATGTCAAGATAAAAGGAGATTTCTGAGTGGATGGTCATGTAATCAGCTCATTCAAAATGTCATTAAAAGGGATTGGGTGGATAATAGATAATGATGGGCTTTTGTACAATGGCTTGGTTGTTTAGTGGTTAATGGACTTTCCTATCAGTAATTACTTACTGACTGAGGGCTTGGATTATGTGCAGGTGATTATTGTTTGTAGGGGGCTTGTATTTTGAATATATGGGGATCTATGATGGTCGGTTGATTGGTTGGTAACTCTTGATGGTTATTTGATGGCATGTGGCACAGCAGGTAAAGAAAATGGAGATTGACAGCTTGCTTGTCCATCTGACTTGTTAACTCAGATGAATGGTAACTGTGCTGGTGGGTGTCAGTCTAGTATCCTATATGGTGGGTATTCTTGGGTTCCTTGGGTTCCTTGGCTGGGTCTTGGGGGGGGGGGTCCATGGTCTCAAATCTTGAATGTGGTCTGAATGTATGGTCCGAATGATGGTTCAAATGGGTGGTCAGTCCAAATGCATGGTTAATGAGATCTTGGTGATGGTTTCTGGGGTGGTTTTGTTAACTAGCAGCAGTCTTGAAACTTGAATGGCAGTCAGTTTTCTTGAACTGAATGGGTCAGTTGGTTTCTGGCAGTTTTCCTGGTGGCTTTCCTTTATGGCAGTTTCTTGAACATGGCAAGAGTAATTCTTTAACTCAAACTTCTAAGTCTCGATGCTCTGGTTATCTTATTCTCAGAATTATCTGGTCTCTTGGAGGCAGTGAGTGGTTTCTCTATAAATTTCTTTTTACTTCAAACTTCAACTGACTGAGATTTATTCACTTATTCTTTAGGGCTATTTTATATATAAGTTTGCTCATACAGTTGCCTATCTGTAGTTATTATGCTGTTTGCTAACTATAGTGTAGCTACTACATTACATGGCTAAGCTATTGGTTTGCAGGCTGTGACAAATGTTTACTGCTAGATATAGATGTGAAGGATAGTAATGCTGAACTTAGATACACCATTGGCTTGCATGATGTGATGGATGTTTATACTGAATATAGATGTGCCATTGGCTCACACAATGCAATGGATATTTATACTGAATACAGATGTGCCATTGGCTTGCATAATGTGATGGATGTTTACACTGAATACAGATGCACTATTGGCTCACACGATGCGATGGATATTTACACTACTGATATGGGGTTAGGGTTGCTGATGAAAGTGTTGGCCAACCAAATTTGGTATAAGGACATTTGTCAGCTTTAAATAGTATAGTACCCTTCATCAGTAGCAAACACTTGCTAAAGTATAACTTTGTCATTCTGTTCTTCAAAGGGAAGAAGTGCTGGCCAAGTAGTGAGGGGGTAAAATAGGGGTCAATCATCTTTAACAACATTCTCCAATTCTTGAACAGCTTGGATGCAGATGGAGGACTGATAAACTCTCTGTTGCTCTTTTTCTTCTTCTGAGGACTCATCAGTTTCAGTGTCAGAGGGGGCTGCTTTGAGAGTGGGGTCTTGGAGTTCTTGAATCTCCTCTTCAAAGATAGGGACTTCTTGAGCTTTCTCTTAATTTGGCTCCCAGATGATATGGTGTGAATTAAGGCTGATAGGATGGTGGGTAGTTGGGGTAGCTCCAGTGGGTACTTCAATAGTGATAGGCAGTCCTTTAAATATCTCTATAAGGCTTATGAGGTGACCTTGATGGTTGTCTCAGAGGAGAGTAGTGTAGAAACCTGGCAAAGTGGGTTCAGTTTGTTGGCTTCTTACAGCAATACAGTTGCTATCAATATAGTTGACTACTTCAGCTTCTACCCAGTTGGCTTCTTCAACTGTCAGACAGGTGAGGCTTTTAATGGTTACTCCTTGCAAATGTGCTATAGCCCAGGGGATGTGGTGAAATATCTGATAGACGCAGAGAGCTCTTTTGACCAACTGGCTAGTGGTTAACAATTCTGTAATGAGGTCTTCCTAGTTGTCTTCTTGGGTTTCATTGCAAAGACAGTGTCTAATTTCATAGTTGTGCCAGAGAGTTATTCGTTCAGTGGTATCTTTAAGCTATTGGGTTATTATGTACTGATAATTGATAAAGTGCCCAAGATCTTCAGTATAGAAGTTCAGATGTTCAGAGGTATTGGGATGCCAAATAGTCTTCTTGATAGCTTCAAAGACCAGAGTTTTTAGGCTAGGCAAAGGAGTAAAGTGGCAGGAGGTCTGGTTGGAGTAGCAAGTAGAAGGCATTGTGGGGAGATTTCTTCTTTCTTCAGTGCTAATTCTAAGACTGAGGCTGGGTCTCCTTTAAGTAATATGTTCTTTTATTTTGGCTCAGATAATCCTTGCTCCTTTGAGGAGTCATTTGACATATTAGGTTATTCACTTAATTATTACACCATATTGTGGTGTGCTTTTTATATAAACTTATATGGCTTCTTGCACACTTGGTGAAGCGCGGTCTTGAAATAATGAATTAAATATATTGTTCACGGTTGATTACGGGTCGGTGGTCACATGACTGGTCGTTCGGTTTGTCGTCAAAAGGGCGGGTGCAGATGTTCGGGTTGATGATGGGAATTCGAATATGGCTCGGCTCAATTGTTTAGTGGTCGATGGCTTTTGCTGGCGATTTATTTGAACGGTGCGCTGCTTGTATGTGCGGCGGGACAGTTAACGTGGCGGCGATCTTGATCCAAATGCGGGTGGCAGCGGTTAATCAACGTGTGTGGGAACTCGGGTCTCGAATAAGCAGTCTGGACAGGTTGGTCGTCGATCGTGGGGAGCGGGCGGTCGTTCGTTGAACAACGTGGAGAATGGGGGGGCGATCTTAAACTAAACGGCTCGTGACGGCGGATGGAAACGTTTGTGGCGATGGCTTGGTCGCTCGTATCATATGTTCGTTTGACTTGAGGGCGGGCAATAGTTCTTGATGGTCTTCTAGTTTCTGGCGGGTCTCTGAAATATGCGGCAATCCATGGCGGCAATTTCCTTTAACTTGGCGGCTTCCTTAGCAGCTGGCGATTCTTAACTTGACGGTTTTCCTGGCGGGTTTCCTTTAACTTGGCGGCAGTAAGAGTAATTCTTTAACTCAAACTTCGTTATCTTGTTCTCAGAATTATTCAGTCTCTTGGAGGCAATGAGTGGTTTCTCTGTAAACTTCTTTTTACTTTAAACTTCAATTGACTGAGGATTTATTACTGCAGTTGGGGGGGGTATTTATACAGAGTTGTGCACAGATTTTGCTAAAGTATATGGCTAAGTAATTGGTAATTCCCTGTTCTTGAATTAGCACAGATTTGGAAGTCAAGTGACTAACTAGTAGAATAAGGCTAATTTTTTATTTGTGACGAAAAAGGCTAGTTAAAAGGTGGTCACTGTTTGTGCAACTAACTAACTAGATCAAATTTGGCTAATAGAACCATTACTGTTTAACCTGAAGTTTAGTATGACAGGGATTATATCATCTTCTTCTTCTTTCTCATTTTCTTCAGGGTGTTCGGCCAAATCATTTTCTGCAACTTCCAACAGTGAGCTGACTTCAGTTGGAAGTTCTGAGAGTATTGAGGAGGTGTCTGCATGTCTTTCCAGAAGATTATTGAAGTCCTCCTCCCACAAAACAAATGGGTCACTACTATTTCCTTGGTCTTGAGGAGTGATGTCAGCAGTGATGATGTCACCGCTGATGATATCATCATCAGTGAAAGGTGCGGAGTACTCTTGCTGCTCTTGTGGTCTCCAGTCTATGAGGTTTTCTTCCACAAAATATGGAACATCTGTGGGGTTCTGTGGGGCGCGGATCCTCAGAGGGGGGCCTTGGAACAGGGCAATCAATCC
>RQIL01008220.1:0-12078 GCA_003951145.1 Jimgerdemannia lactiflua | reverse complement strand
TAATACTTACTGTAATATATAAATTACTAATAATAATATTATAAAATAGTATTTAGCTTAATAATTAATATTGACTTATTCAAATATATATGATTTAGTGTGGTATATGATTTGTATAACTATAAGCTTCAAGTATGGCTCAATGTGCCACTTGTGAAGTATATGATAGATATATCAAGATGCATTCATAGTGATTGTGAGTTGTTGGTCACTTGATGGATTATTCAAAATATTATCAAAGATTAAAGGTTGATAGCGATGGCTCAATTATTCAGTGGATGATGGCTCAATTATATCAGATGTTCCTGGTGACAAATACTTGCTGACTGAGGCAGTGCTTACTTGGGTCCATAGGCAGAATATGTGGGTTGATCAACATGTATGATAGTTGGTTAGTAACTCTTAAATTTGGTAGTTTGTGGTGCAGCAGGTAAAGAAAACAGAGATCGATGGCTTGCTTGTATGTTTGGCTCATTAACTTGAGGATGGGTGAATGGCAGTTGTTCTGGCAAGTAATAGTCAGGTTCTTTGGCTGGGTCTCTGGGTCTTAACACTTGAATGTTTGGGTCTTGGATCTTGAATCTGGAATGCACAAGTCTTGTCTTAAATGTGTGGTCCAAATATGTAATTCAGATGTGGGGTAATGAACTTAGTGTCTTGACTTAAATCTTGAATAGCAGTCGTTCCTTTAACTTGGTGACAGATTCCTGGTAGCTTTCTATATTATAATGATGGTCAGCAGTCTTGAACTTAAATATTTGTAGTGGTTAATTTCCTTAATAGTTTTTATATTATAACAGTAGTGAAACTTAAACAAAAGTTATCCTTGGTTCTTGGAGTCTTTTCCCAAAGTTCTCATACTCAAGCTTAAGTTGGTTTATCTTATACTAGACTTCAATGTTGTTTGGATAAAAGCCAATTGACTGAGGTTTATTCACTCATTCTTCTGGACTAATATATATCACAGTTGTTATCTGATTGCTGTCTGTAGCTAACTATAGTATGGCAGCTAGGTATCATATGTGGCTAAGTTATGCTATGTTATTGGCTTGCCAGTGGCAAGGTATTCAGTAGTTTGGGCTAGCTATACTATTGGCTTACTAGTGGTAAGATGTAGTGGATTTATATTATCAGTAGTAACTAGCTATGTAATTGACTTACCAGTAGCAACGGGTCAGCAGTTTATGTTATTGGCTTGCTGGTAGCAATGAACATTGCACCAGCAGTTATGTTATAAGGGTTAGGGTCTTGTGCCACTGACAAGAAATGTTTAGAGGTGGCTATCTGTATGTAGTTTAACTATAACACATTTGTGTGGAGATATATTTGTAAGCAACAGAAAGGTACTGATCTGTACTTTAAATGATATAGTACCCTTTGTCAGTGGCAAGCAAATCATCTTGCTGGATTGTGACTTCATCATCCCACTCTTCAAAAGAGAGAAGTGCTGGCCAAGAGGTGAGGGAGTAGAATAGTAACCAATCATCTTCAATGACATTCTCCAATCCTTGAACAGCTTGGATATAGACAGAGAACTGATAAATCCTTTGCTGTTCTTCTTCTTCTAAGGACTTATCAGTTTCAGTATCAGAGGGGACCACTTTGGGGATAGGGTCTTGAGATTCCTTCTCTTGAATGAGGACTTCTTGGGCTTCTTGGTTCAGTTTCCAGACAATGTAGTATGAAGTATAGCTAACAGAGTGGTGGGTAGTTGGAGTAGCTCCAATAGGTGCTTCAATGATAATGGGCAGTCCTTTGAATATTTCCATAAAGCTCATAAGGTGACCTTGATTGTTATCTTAGAGAAGAGTAGTATAGAAACCTGGCAGAGTGGGTTCAGTTTGTTGACTTCCCACAGTGATACAGTTGCTGCAAATATAATCAGCTACTTTAGCTTCTACCCAGTTGACTTCTTCAGTGGAAAGGCAGACAATGCTTCTGACAGTTATTCAGGAGACATGGTGGAAGATTTGGTGGACACAAAGAACTCTCTTGATAAGCTGGCTGGTAGTTAACAGTTTGGCAGCAAGGTCTTTCCAGTCATCATCTTGAGTTTCATTATGGAGGCAGTGGCCAATTTTGTAATCATGCCAGAGAGTCATCTGATCAGTAGTGTTCTTGAGCTACTGGTATCTTTGGTAGATATCACATTGTTGAATATGGGTTCTAATTTATTTCCTCATCTTGAGCCACCAATATCATTTCTTGACTCTTGCAATAGTGGCTCCAATTCCTCAGTGTGCTTTCTGGTCATGATTTATTGTCAGGAATTTTGATATTTCATCTTTTCTTAGAACTCAGGTGTATCAATCTCCTTCTACTCTCCAAAGTTCACTATCACCTTCTTGAAATTTCTTGAGGTTCTTTTGGATGAATAGCTTATGGGCAGGCTGGATTTCTTTCTTGAAGCTCCTATGGTGCAGACTCCAGGTAAGGGTGAAGTATAGTTTTTGATTCATTTGGGTGAGCAGGAAGCAACCTTCTCTCATAGGGGCTCCTTTTCTTCTTATTGAGTTTGGGGGATTCTTGACAAGGTATCAACATTGGAATTCTTGGCACCTTTCTTGTAGACAATGGTGAACTGGTATTCCTATAAGGACATAATCTATCTAGCAAAGATTCCTGAGGGCTCCAGCTTCTTGAACAACTATTGTAGAGCTTGATAGTCTATGATGAGGGCAAATCTCTTTCCTAAGAGATAGTGGCAGAAGTAGTCTACTGCCTATACTACAGCTAGGTATTCCAACTTAGTGGCTCCATAGTTTGCCTGTGCTTCATTTGTGGCCTTGCTAGCATATTCAATAACATGCTCTCTCTTGTGGTCATCTTGCTGTAATAGAATAGATCCAAGTCCTAGGGCTGAGGTATCAGTTGCCAGGATGAAGAGTTTGTTGAAGTCTGGTCACACCAGAACAGGGGCTTTGGTGAGGGCCTTCTTGAGTAGATCAAATGACTTCTGTTGGTTTTTCTTTCAGTAGAATGATTGGTCCTTTTTGGAAATATCTTGGAGAGGTGCTGTCTTGTCTGAGAATCTTGAGATAAATCATCAGTAGTAAGATGCTAACATGAGAAAGGATAGGGTCTCCTTTGCTGAGATGGGGGTTGGGTAGTTCTTGACTTTCTCTATCTTGCAGGGGTCAGCATGTATGCCTTGGGCTGAAACAACATATTCCAGATATTCGACTTAGTGTTTTCCAAAGAAGAATTTCTTGGCATTGAGTCTGAGTCCTGAGCTTTGAATGGTATTGAATACTTTGCAGAGGTCTTGCAAATGTTGCTCAACTGTCTCAGAGTAGATTATTACATCATCTATGTAGACTAGCACATTTCTTCCAATGAGATCCTGATAGACATAGTTCATCATTTATTAGCATGAGACTGGTGCATTGCAGAGTCCAAATGGCATTCAAAGGTATTCATACTGTCCTCATCTAGTGATAAAGGCTGTCTTGCAGATATCTTCCTTGGCAATGGGGATTACTTGGAATTCTTGGAACTAGTCAGTAGTAGTCGTGTACTTGGCTTTTTTTGAGGGCATTGAGGAGGTCATTGATTCTTGAGAGTGGGTAGACATCTTCTATAATGACTTTGTTGAGATTTCTGAAGTCCATGACTAGTCTCCATCCTCCTTTCTTTGGTACAATGATTACTGATGAAGTACAGTGGCTTGATGAGGGTCTGATAACTCCATTTCATAGCATTTCATCTATATATTGTTATTCAAATTCAATCAGGTGGTATGGTGTTTGGTAGGGGCATTGTTGGATTGGTTTCACATCTCCAGTATATATAGAGTGCTCTCCATATTGGTATGGTGGGAAGTTATTGTATGTAGTAGTAAATATATTCTTATACTCTTCTATCAACTCCTGTATTTATTGTTACTGGTCCTTGGTCAGAGTTGTCTCAATGTCAATGGCTTTGATTGCTGAACTTGCTGAGTCTTTCTCCCTGGTACTGTCAGTCTCACCAAAGAGAGCTTGCCATTTTCCAAAAACTCATAGACTTCTTTCTCATAGGTGTCTATCAGTAGCTCGAAATATCCCAGTATTGTTCCTTTAGGGATAGTAATTATCTTGAAGCCCATATTTCTGATAGGGATGTGGATCAGCAATATCTGGTTATGAATTTATTCCTTGGCTAAGAGTAGGTGATATATTTCTCAAAGCTCCATTGATGGTTCAAATATCAAGTTGTCAGCTTCCACTGGAAGGTACATGTCGAGGCTTGCACATACTTAGGTAGAAGGCTCGCATGATTCTATTTTCTATCAGTGGGAGTGGTGGTTGTGTGGATGGTCCTGTAAACTCAAATGCTGTTTTTTCATTGTTGGCTCTGTCAATACTTACTGCCAGACCTTCAGTGTCAATAACTCTAACAAAAGGCTCTTCTGGTTTGCTATCTTGATCACTGGGGGCATCGAAATCACTTCCCATTTCTTATAAGAAATTGGCTTCACTTTCATCTTCTGTTGTGTAGAGGTATCACCATGTCCTTGCCATTCGGTTTCTGGAGCTTGGCTCACCTTTCTTGATGATCCTCTTGACTCAATTGGCACCTTGTACTTCTGTTCATGGAAGAAGAAGACTAGATGTTGCCTCTTGATGTCTACATTCACTCCAACTTGGTGTTGCCAGTCTGTTCCTAAGATCAGATCATAGGTAGTTGTGGGGGTCATGATGGCTTGGGGTATATTGAGGCAGGCCTTCTCTACTTGAATGGGAATGTCTCATATAAGTCCAAGGGGAGTGGATGCTGATCCATCTGCCATAATGACTCTTGCCTTTGTTTATTTGTCAATTCTCCATATAATCCTCTCCAATATTCTCTATGTAATAATACAGACTGCTGCTCCATTGTTGATGAGGATTCAGGCATTTTCTCCATATACTTTTCCATTTGTGAGTCTTGTGGATTGATATTCTTGACACTGATTTTTATGCACCACATGGATAGTGCTGGGCTCTTATATGTGTAGTTCTTGAACAGGAAGTCTCTTGGTATCTTCCTTGGCTTCCTTCAGAAATTTTTGTCTCACTTCTGGGGCATTCTTGAGGACTTACTCAATAGTGAGACCTGCATTCTGTTGACAGATTTGTTTCCAAAGAGAGGCTGCTGTATGAGGTTTGCTGCTCCTCCAGTGTCTGGGTCCTTGGGGGCAAGGTCTTTCATTTCTGGTAGGCATCTCATCTGCTGACAACTCTACATTCATGTGCTCATCTTCTTCAAGATCAGGCAGAGAAGTAGTTCTTGATATTCTTGATGGTCCAGCCTCAGGCTCTGGGGTGTCTCTTCTGACTTACTTGTCATTTTCCTGGAGAGTGTCTGAGGAGGAATAGCCATGCCTTGGGTGCTTGCCTGTAGATACTGTCACTGGTATAGGTGGTGGAAGTGGGGTCTTTAGCAGTCTTTTTCATCCTCTGGTCTGTGCTGAGGTGGCATCCCAAGTCACTTTAGAAGAGAAGGCTTCATAGTATGGATAGGTATCATCTTGACCATAGCTTCTTCTTCCATTTCCCATGTCTCTTCATCTATCTGAATGAGATTGACATTTCTATCATTGGATCGAGTAGCTTGCTTCCTTGGGCAGAATCTTTGAATGTGGCCTTGATCTCTATAGTAGAAACAAGTAGGGGTATGGGAACTTATTATAGCTGAGCCTACAGTTGTGGTTGGTGGTATCTGAGAGGAACTCTTATTGTCTTATTGTCAGTAGTCTGGTCTGTTATTATGATGGTAGTTTTATTGTCTTCTATCTTGGTTCTTCAGCTATACTACTGTGATGGCTAGGTCTTTCATCTGTTTGGTGAGCATGATCATTGGGTCCTCTTGAGCTTACAATGGTGGCTGCTATTGCTGTTGTTGTCTGAATGGAGCTGGAGTTAAGGGAGGGGGCTAGCTCTCATAGGTGGTGATCTGGGCTCTGAGATAGGCATTCTCTTGTTCTACCATAGTTCTGTAGGTCCTTAGGGCTTCAGTTCTGACTGATTCATGATGTTCTTACACTTATTGGACTGATTTGTAGTCAGCTTCCCAACATTCTTGTGCACCAGTGACTTGTTACTCAATACTCCAATATTCTATCCTAATGACTTGCCTTTGAAGCTTCAGATATAGGCTATTGAGGAAGGTAGTAGAGGCTAGTGCTAGTTGGACCATGGGCTGCAGGTTTGCCTTGATAAATTGAGCTTGGATCCAATGATAGAAACTCTTTGGGGTTTTGTTGGCTACTTGACTCATATAGATTAAGGCCTCTTGTACTTCTTGTTGTCACTCAATACCATTGAACTGAGTACAGAGCCAGGTCTTGTGGATGGTGCATCTTTCTGAATAGTCTGCATTTTGAAGGTGGTTGGCATATTCTTCTCTGTAGATCTCACTTCTGTTCTGTCTGACTTGGCTATATTTCTGTAGGGCTAGGCCTCTCAAGAGTGACTCAATGATTCTGAGTTATCTTTGGGCATCTCATTGCTTGGTGGCTGCTTGCACATCAGCTCTGTAAAACTTCTGAAGGTAGCTCATATCTGGCTCATCTTTGCTATCTTCTCTGTCTGAGTTTGGTTTGGGAGTAGTATTCCTTGATGGTTCTTGTGGAGATAGAGATAGTGAAGGTGTTTGATATATAGGAGGTGCTGGCAGGGGGCAGTGTCTTGGTGGTATAGGGGGATCTGGTTCTTCTGACTAAGACTGGGGGGGATGTTCTAAGGATAGTGATCTCCTTGACTGATGATGACTGTTGAATACCAGGAGACTAGGGGGGCTGGCACTCCTGGATTCTTATGAATAGTGGTGGAGAGTAAGTGACCAATCTCTCTCTGGTAACTTTCACATTACACAAATTTCACACCCACTTTTTGACATAATTTTCATTATTTATTGGAGAAAATTCTTAAGGTGATGGTAACTAAGCAAGGTTCTGACAGATATATTGGTGTGGGAGGTGGGCCAGCCTTCAAGTGGCAGTATGGCAAGGGAGGAATAGGGTTGGGGCTGGGGCTTTTTGGACTATCAACAAGTGGAGGAGCTGGAGGGGGGCAGGAAGTAGGTAAGAAGGCATGGGACAATGTGGCAGTGAGTTTTGCAGCAGCTGTCAAGAATAGCAGAGAGGGAGAGGGGACTGAGAGATGGAAGATGGTGGGGAAGAAAAAGAGGAAGGCTGGAAGTACTGGAGGAGCACTCTCTGGGGGAGGGAAGGTGGGGGCTGGGAGTGATGTAACTGGTATAGTGGCTGAGACTACTGAAGGTGGTGTGATGGCCAATCTAGAAAAAAATCCAGATGTGACTGCTAATGGTAGCAAGGATAGTCAGGGGGGATTGGGGCAGGTGTGCAGGGATGATCTGTTGGATGGTATAATGGACCTGGTGGTGGTACCATTGCTCAAGAAGTTGATCACACAATTTGCAGTCACAGTGAGCTTCCAGGGCCTAGCAGTGATGGCAAAGATGGTTTTGGGGCTGCTGGGGAAGCAGCTAGTGGATATGGCTATCAGTGAAGTTCCTGAAGGAGCTGGAGGAAATTGAGATTGGATTTGTAGAGGAGAAATATCTGATGGAGACTCTGTTGAAGGTGATCACAGTGGGTGAGATTGTGGTTCCAATGTTGAGATGCTTGCACTGAGACCCCAGAGTAGTGCACCTAGTGGTCAAGGGGGTCCCTATGGTGTTGGTGGAGGAGACAAGGGGCAGGGTCAGTGAGATGATAAAGGAGTGTGGAGATGTCATCAATATTGGCTTCCAGATGTAGGAGGGGACAACATTCAGAACAGGAGATATGGAGGTAAGACTGAGAGTGGCAGGAAAGAAGACAATAGGGAAGGCAAGTGACTGGCCAAGAGTTTTGAAGTAGGACCCAGTTGAGTGCAAGGTGTCAAGGGTGAGGGGGACTGAGGAGGAGGAAGAAGATCTACTGACAATATTGTGGGAGCTGGAAGGGGTGGTGGAGTGGAGGGCAAAGGCCTGGAAGGCCTTTGAGGATGTGACAGTAGTGGTGAAGATTGACAGCAGGAAGATGCAAGTGGATAAGAAGGTATGGGAGAGGGAGCAGAGGAGGCAGATGCAGAAGGATCTACTGGCAAGCTTTAAAGAGAAGATGGGTGCAGGGATGGTACCTCCACTGGGGTTCACTGTCAGCCTTGAGTTTTCACAGCATGCTCTCTTGTAGAAGAAGGTTATTGAAGAAGGTGAGCCAGGGTTCTTTATTGATCTGGAGGAGGAGGAGGGAGACCAGGCTGGAACAGAAGAGACCTCAATTAGCATTCTGGTACAAGGGACTGAGAGGAAGGATGTAGTGATGAAGGAGACACAGTGTGTGAGTTTTGGGGTTCCAGATGTTATACTTGGAGGATTGGTGGTGGGGGTGGAAGGAGAGTCCTCTGGTATAGCTGAGAGAGAGAATGCTGAGAGTGATAGTAGGCCCAAGGAGAGCAAGAGGCCCATGACCCCAGGTGCTGGCCATATTGGGGGGGCGGGATGGCTGCTGGCCACTCTCAATGATCTGGTAGTGGACAAACTCACAGAGGTAGATTTCCATGTCCTGGGGGGGGGTGGAGTGGCAGGGAATCCTGGTAGGAAAGAGAGTGGTGGGCAAACTATTGATGGAGGTAATGGCAATCTTGTTGGCAGAGAAGGGGTATGAGGTGGATGTGAAGAGGGAAGCCAAGTTGAGGGAGGAGGCAGGGCAAGTGGTGAAAGACTATTGGGTAATAAAGGATGGAACTGAATTGTTGTGGTCAGTATGTGAGGACTACAGGGAAGAAGCAGAGGAGAAAGATGATGAGAATGCTCAGGAGGTGTGGCTGTTTTGGCAAGAAATGAGATTGAGGAGAACAAAGTAGAGGCAGAGCATCTCTTGGACTTGTCTAGGATGAACATCGAGCTGGAAGTTTGAAGGAGCTGGGAAAGAGGCACTATCTATGAATATTTTTCCTAATGAACAGTACAACTAATATTTTGTCTTTGAATATCAATGGGCTGTAGGGTGTGGGCTGACATCAAAATATGTTTGAATGGCTACAGGGCTTAGAGGCAGATCTTTTTCTGCTGCAGGATGTAAGATGTGAAGAGGAGGAGAATAGGCTGAATTGGACTAAGGAATGGGGTGGGGTGGCTGAATGGTATAGAAATGTAGGGATCTTAATATTTTGGGGTAAAGGAGAATTAGTGGACATTGGGAGATGGGGTGATCATCTAGTTTGGGGAATGTGGAGGAGGCTGGGGTGGGGTCTGATAGTAGTTGGATCATGTTACTGTTCAGCAGTCTGGGGAGAGAGGGTGGTCTGGTTGGAAGGACTGCTGGAGGAGGGGTCTCTAATGGGAGCTGGGGTAGATATCCTGGGTGGGAATTTCAATATGGTGCAAGATATCACTCTGGATCAGTCTGATGGAGGAGCTGGAGTAGTGGGTCACAGTAGTGGGCTGGACAGGTGGGAGGAGATTGAGAGGCTGAGCACTCTGGGTAATGTGGGGAGGGCCAAGTGGGGAGTGAATAAGGTTTTCACCCATTGGGTTGATGGACTTGGAATGAGGATCAATTGGGTACTCTTGGCTGACTGGTGGGGAGAAGATGTTTGGCAGGAACTTGGAGTAGTCTGGTGCCCCTGGTCAGACCATTGGGGGGTGCTAGGGCAGGGGAACTTTGGAGGTAGTGGGGAGGGGCCTGGACATTGGCAGCTCAATTGTGCTCTGCTAGGGGATGGGAACCTATGGGAGAGATGGGAGGGGGGGGTGGTGTCTAGTATGACTAGATAGAGAGAGAAGGGGGCTCCAGTGGGGCTCTGGTGGGTGAAGCTGAAGGAAGCAGTGAGGATGTACTGGGGTGAGGCTGGGAAGCAGTAAGGAAGGCTTCAGAGGAAGAAAGAGATGTGGGCATCATGCCAGATGAAGTAGCTGTTATAGTAGTAGTCAGAGTTAAAGGAGCATAGGAGTGAGGAGGATTGGCAGATGGTATGAGTGAGGATGGAAATTGAGGAGCTGAAGGGAGTCTGAAGGATGGAAGAAGAGAGCTGTGTGCAGGACTTGGTGGCAAGGCATAGATGGCAGGGGCTGGAGGAAGGAGAGAGGCTGACCAAATACCTCTCTAGGTTGCTAAGGGCAAGGAGAGTGAGGCAGAGGTGAGAGGGAATCATTGGAGGAGATGAATGCTTGGTAACTGGGGTCCAGGGGATCCTTGGGGAGCTTAAGAGTCATTGGGGGAAGTTGTAGAGTGAGGAGGAGGGAGGAAGACAGTGAGGCCATTGTAAAATGCTTGGAGGACTGGTGTCTCCTGGAGGTGGAAGGGCTTGGAGAGCTGACAAGACTGGTGAGAGAGGAGAAGATTCTGCAGGTCTTGGCAGCTACTAAGTTGGGGACTGCCTCTGGAGAGGATGGTCTGCCATGGGACTTCTGGAAGAAGATAGTGAAGGTAGAGGAGATGCACTAGAAGATAAGAGATATGTGTAATGAGGTGATTGAACCTGGGTCTTGGTTGGGTGGTCAGAAGTTGGGATTGATGGCACTCCTATACATGGACAAGGGGCAGAGGGAGGACTGGAAGAATTGGCAACCAATCATACTCCTGGATATGGACAAAAAGTTGATCACAAAGGTATTGGTGGCAAGATTGCAAATAGTGGCACACTAGGTCCTAGGAGAAGAGCAGTGCAGCTTTGTTGGGAGATGGCTGATTGGGGATGGCACAGCTTGGGTGCATGGGATTATTGAAGAGGTGAGGGCTACTGGGGTGGATGGCAGGCTGGTTTTCTTGAACCAAGAGAAAGCTTATGATAGAGTAAGACGAGTCTGGCTGAGGAAGGTACTGGAGAGGATTGGGATATCTAAGGAGCTAAGAAACAGGATTGTCTGCCTTCTAGAGGGTAGTCAGGCAGCAATCATAGTAAATGGACACAGGGGAGCTGCCTTCCTCCTTGGACAGAGGGTTCCCCAGGGAGACCCCCTGTCATTCATTCTGTATATTCTGTCCTTGGGGCCATTATTGGACAGAGTCAGGAGGTAAGTCAAAGGGCTGACTGTACTGGGCATGAACTGGAAAGTGGGGGCCTTTGTGGATGATATGGTGGTGGACCTGGGTACTATTGCAGATGTGGCAGAGCTCAAGAAGGCTGTTGGATGGTATGAATAGTGCTCTGGGCAGAAGCTGAACTAGCACAAGTGTGAAATAATGGTCTTAGAGAATAGTTTGGTTAAAGGGGACATTATTGGAACAATCATCCCCCCTGGGGAGACTGTGGTATCTGGGGATCTTTCTCTCAGTGTATGGATTAGTCCTGCCCAAGGTCTGGTGGGAAGCCAAGGTGGGAGTGTGGAGAGATGTGCTGAGGAGTTGGGGAGGGTAACATGTCTCTCTGGCTGGTAGGGTGACTATTTTGAATATTTACTGGATGCCAAAGCTGTGATATTTGGCATACCATTTGGACTTTCTGACATAGGTGGTCAAGAGGCTGCTGAAGCTGGCAAGAGAGTGGATCTGGGCAGGCCACTGAAGTCAGATTAAGTGGGAGGTCTTGGTAATGCTGGTGGAGAGGGGGGGCCTGGGCCTGATAGATTTCCTGAAGTGTCTACATTGCCTTTGTGCTTGGTGGTTGAAGAGAGCAGTGATGCTGAAAGGGGGTGGATGGGTCCCACTGATGCAGAAGATGTAGAAGGCAAGGTTTGTCCCTCAGGGGTCTTCTGGAGACCTCTCAACATTGGTGGAAGGGGGAGGAGGTAGAAGACTCCAGTATAAGGAGTTCTAGTGGGGGGTGGCTGAAGGAGCACATAGAATTAGTATTAGGTGAGAGAGCTGTGCTATGGCAGAGCAGCAGGGTGGAGGAGGGTGGCAGTGGCATAGACTACTACTGGGCAGGGTGCCAGCAATGGACTTTGATTTGGGGGAAGGGGTGGAAAGTTATGGTAGTATAGGGCAGGACCTTTGGCCAGAGGGGTGGCAGTAAGTGGGGATTAGAGAAGAGTGGGACTAGAGAGAACTGTAGATCTGAGGTATGGAGATGAAGAAGTAGCTACCCCCCAAGTTTTGGGTGGTGTGGTAGAGGGTGCTAAGGCGAAATGTGATGTTGAACTTCAGGTCAGATCATCTGGTTCTTT
>RQIL01008209.1:0-12080 GCA_003951145.1 Jimgerdemannia lactiflua | reverse complement strand
CCCCCCCCCCCCCCCTCCTGCTCAACTCCCAAGCACTCCTCATACTCAAAGGTCTCTCTCAGAACTAGATGATCTGATCTGAAGTTCAATATCACATTCCACCTTAGTACCCTCTATCATACTACCCAGTATTTAGAGGGCATCCACTTCTTCACCTCTACTCTCCAGGTCAAAGTCTATTGCCAGCACTCCTCCCAGCAGCAGCCTATGCCACTGCCACATCCCTATACCCTACTGCTCTACCTTGATATGGCCCTCCCACCTAATGCCAATTCTGTGAACTCCCTCAGCCACCCTCTACCAAAACCCCCTATAACAGAGCCTTCTACTTCCCCCCCCCCTTCACTAATACTGATAAGTCCCCAGAAGATCCCTGGAGAGCATACTTTGTCTCCCATATCTTCTGCATTAGTGGGACCTAGTTGCCTCCTTTCAGCACCACCACCCTCTTCAATCACTAGGCACAAAGGCAGTGCAGTCATTTAGAGAAGTCCATCAACCCCAGGCTCTCTCTCTACTGACATCACCAAGACCTCCCACTTAATCTGACTCCTACAGCCTGCCCAGATCCACTCTCTTGCTAACTTCAGTAGCCTCTTGACCACTCCTGCCAGAAAGTCTAAGTGATATGCCAGGTACCACAGCTTTGGCATCCAGTAAATATTCAATATAGTCACCTTACCAGCCAGAGAGATATGCCTCCCTCCCCAGCTCCTCAGCACATCTCCCCATACTCTCATCTTGACCTCCCACCAGGTCTTCAGTAATACTGATCTATATACTGAGAGAAAAATTTCCAAGTACTACACTGCTTCCCTAGGGGGAACAATAGTACCAATAATGTTTCCTTTAACTAATCCATTCTCCTAGATCATTGTTTCACACTTGTACCAGTTCAGCTTCTGCTCAGAGCACCATTCATATGACTCTACAGCCTTCTTAAGCTCTGCCACATCTACAGTAGCACCCAGGCCCACTACTATATCATCTGCAAAGGCCCCCAATTTCCAATTCACACCCAATATAGTCAGTCCATCAGCTCTCTGCCTAATTCTGTCCAACAGTAGCTCTAAGGATAGTGCATAAAGAATAGGTGACAGGGGATCCCTCTGTAGCATCCTACATCCAGGGGGGAAGGCAACTCCTCTATGTCCATTCATTATGATTGCTGTCTGACTTCCCTCTAGTAGGCTAATAATAGTATTCCCCAGTTCTCAAGATATTCCAATCTGCTCCAATACCTTCTTTGGTCAGACCACACCCTGTTATAAGCCTTCTCCTGGTCTAAGAAAACCAGCCAGCCATCCACCCCAGCAGCTCTAGCCTCTTTAATAATACCATGCACCCAAGCTGTGCTATCTCTGATCAAATGCCTCCCAACAAATCCTTGCTACTCCTCTCCTAGGGCCTGCTGTACCACTACTTGCAGCCTTATCACCAGCACCTTTATGACCAACTTTCTGTCCATATCCAGTAGTATAATTGGCCACCAATTCTTCCAGTCCTCCCTCTGTCCCTTTTCCTTATAAAGTAGTGCCACCAATTCCAACTTCTGTCCACCCAGCCAGGATCCAGACTCAACCACTTCATCACACATATCACTCACCTAACAGAGCACCCCCTCCACCTTCACCATCTTTTTCCAGAAGTCCCAGGACAGCCCATCCTCCTCAGGAGCAGTCTCCGACTTTGTATCAGCCAGAATATGCAGAATCTCCTCCTTCCTCACCAGTCTTGCCAGTTCCTCTAGCCCTTCTACCTCTGGGGGACACCAGTCCTCTAAATACTCCACAATGGCCTCACTGTTCTCACCTCTCTCTTCCTCACTTCACAGTTTCCCCCACTAATCCTTAAGCTCTCTAAGGATCCCCTGGACCCCAGTCATCAAGCAGCCATCTCCTCCAATGATCCTCTCCCACTGCTGCTTTACTCTACTTGCCCTCAGTAGTCTAGAAAGATACTTAGTAGGCTGCTCTCCTTCCTCCAGCCCCTGCCACCTAAGCCTCACTACCATCTCCTGCACATGGCTCTCCTTCTCCATTCTTCAGACTTCTTTCAATTCCTCAATCTCCATCCTCACTCATGCCATCTGCTAGTCCTCTTTCTCCCCCCCCCCCTTTGTCCCTTCAGATCTGACCACTGCAGCAGCAGTTGTTCCAACCAATGGGATGCCCACACCTTCTTTTTCTGCTGGAGTCTCCCTTTCTGCCTCCCTGCCCCACCCCAGTACATACTTGCCACTTTCTTCAGCTTCACTTATCTGAGTTCCACTGGGACCCCCTCTTTCCTCTATTTGGCAATACTAGTCACTATCTCTCCCTCTCACTTCCCCCATAGATCCTCATCTGTCAGCAGAGTACAATTGAGCTACTAATGTCTAGGCCCCTCCCCAATACCCCCAAGGTTCCCCTGCCCTAGCACCCCCCAATGGTTCAACCAGAGACACCAGACTACTCTAAGTTCCTGCCAAACATCTTCTCCCCAGCAGTCAGCTGAGAGCACCCAATTAATCCTTATTCTCAGTCCATTGACCCAATGTATGAAGACCTTATCTACTCTCTACTTAGCCCTCCCTATATCTCTCAGAGCACTCAGCCTCTCAATCTCCTCCCATCTGCCCAGCCCACCACTGTAGTCAACTACTCCTGCTCCTCCATCTGACTGATCCAGAGTGGCATCTCACACCATATTGAAATCCCCACTCAAGATATCCACCCCAGCTTCCATCAGTGACCTATCCTCCAGCAGTCCTTCCAACCAGTCCACTCTCTTATCCTGGACTGCTAGACAGTAGCATGATCTAACTACTATTGAGCCCCACCCTGACCTCCTACACATTCCCCATATAAGGCATTTGCCCCATTCTCTAATATCCACTAACTCTCCTTTACTCTTGTGAATCAAAATTCCAATACTTCCATACCATTCAGCCACCCCACCCCATTCTTTAGTCCAATTCAGCCTATCAATCTCCTTCTCACATCTCACATCCTGCAGAAGAAAGAGATCAGCCTCCAATCTTCTTAGCCATTCAAACATATTCTGATATTGCCCCATACTCTGCAAAACATTGATATTCAAAGATAAAATGTTAGTTATACTATTCATAGGGAATAATGTTTGTAGATAGTGCAGCATTCTTGGCTCCTTCAGATTTCTAGCTCGATGTCCATTCTAGATAAGTCTAAGAGATGCTCAGCCTCCACCTTATCCTCCTCAATCTCTTTCCTTTCTATCATGGCCACAACTTCCAGAGCAGCCTCAATATCTTTCTTCTCTGCTTCTTTCCAATAGTCTTCACAGACTAACTACCACAGCTCAGCCCCATCCTTTGCCATCCAACAGTCTTCTATTGCCTGCCCTACTGCCTCTCTCAGCTTGGCTTCCCTCCTTACATCCACGTCATACCCCTTCTCCTCCAGCATGATTGCCAGCACCTCCATCAACAGCTTGTCCAATACTCCCTCTCCAGCCAGAATGCACTACCACTCTGCCTCCCCCAAGATATAGAAATCCACCTCTGCAAGTTTATCTACTGCCAGATTATTGAATATAGCCAGCAACCATCCTGCCCCCCCAATATGACCAATGCCTGGGGTCATGGACCTCATGCTCTCTCCAGTCCTACTAGCTACCTTAGAATCTTCTCTCTCATCTTTATCAGATTACTCTCTCTCTACCCCAACCACCACTCCTCCAAGCTTGACATCTAGAACTCTGAACCTCATGCTCTTAGTCTTCTTCATTTCCACATCCTCTCTCTCAGTCTCCAGCACCAAGTTGCTATCCAAGATCTCTTCTGTTCTAGTCAAGTCTCTCTCCTTATCCAAATCATCAAAGAACTCAGGCTTCTCCTTCTCAATAATCTTCTTATACTGGGGGGTATGCTGTGAAATCTCAAGGCCACCAGTGAACTCCAGTAGAGGCACCATCTCTACACCTGTCTTCCCCTTGAAGCTCACCAGTAGATCCTTCTGCATGTGCCTCCCCTGCTCCCTCTTCTATGTCTTCTTATCCACTTGTATACCTTCCTGCCATTAACCTTCTCCACCACTGTTGTATCCTTGAAGGCCTTCCAGGCCTTTGTCCTCTGCTCCACAGTCCCTTCCAACTCCCACAGTGCTGCTAATAAATCCTCTTTCTCCTCCTCAGTCTTCCTCACCCTCAACATCTTACACTCAACTGGGTCCCACTTCAATACTTTTAGCCAGTCACTTGCCTTCCCTGTTGCCTCTCTTCTGGCCACCCTCAGTCTCACCTCCACATCTCCTGTCCTGAATATCATCCCCTCCTACATCTGAAAACTGATATCAACTATATCCCCATACTCCTTCATAACCTTACTGACTCTCTCCCTTATTTCCTCCACTGACACTGTAGAGACCCCCTTGACAACTAGGTGCACCACCCTGGGGTCCCAGTACAAACACCTTTACATCAGAACCATAACCTCACCCACCATGATCTCCTTCAACAGAGCATCCACTAGGTATTTCTTCTCCACAAAACCAACTTCTACCCCCTACAGCCCCTTTAGGAACTTTACTAATACTACATCCATCAGTTGCTTACCCAGTAGCCCCAGGACCATCTTTGTTATCACTGCCAGGTCCTGGAAGCTTACTATGACTGTGAACTCTAAGATTGACTTCTTGAGTATCAGGACCACCACTAGGCCCATTACACCATCCAACAGATCATCTCCATGCACCTGCCCTGATCTCCCCTGGCTCTCTCTTTCCACTATCAGCAGTCACATCTGGATTTTTTTCCAGGTTGGCCATCACACTATCTTCAGTAGTCTCTGCCACTATGTCAGTTACACCTCCTCCAGCCCCCTTCTTCCCTCTTCCAGAGAGTGCTCCTCCAGTACATCCAGACTTCTCCTTTTCCTTTCCCACCATCTTCTATCCCTCAGTACTCTCTCCTCCTCCACTGTTCTTGACTGTCAATGCAAAACTCACTGCTCCACTGTCTCCTGCCTTCTTGCTTAACTTCTGCCCCCCCCTGCTCCTCTACTTATCAATGGTCCAAAAAACCCTAGTCCCAAACTGATCCCTTTCTTGCCATACTGCCATATGAACACTGGACTATCTCCTACATTAGTACACTTGCTAGAATCTTGCTTAGTTACTATTGCCTTAAGAGTTTTCTTTAATAAATGATGGAAAAGTGTATCAAAAGTATGTGCAGAAATTGGTATAATGTGAAAGTTACCAGAGAGAGATACCTATAGTCTTATCTCTATATCATCATGCCTAAATATCATCCCCTCTCATATCTGAAATCCAATATTGATCACATCTCTATATTTCTAAATCATCACCCTAATTCAGCTCCTCATCTCATCAATTGATATTGTAGGAATCCCTTTAACTACCAAATATACCACTCTGGGGTCCCAGTGTAGGCATCTTATTATCAGTACTCTAATCTCATACATCATAATCCCTTTTATTAACAGTTATCTCTTCCTCTGATAACTTTCACATTATACTAAATTTCCACATACTTTTGATATAATTTTTCATTATTTATTAGAGAAAACTCTTAAGGTGATAGCAATAAAGCAAGGTTTTGGTGGGTATACTGATATGGGAGGTGGTTCAGCATTCAACTGCCAGTATAGTAAGAGAGAGATCAGTATGGGACCAGGTTTCTTTAAACTATTAACAAGAGGAGGTACAGGATGGGGGCAAGGGTCAAGTAAGAAGGTGGGAAGTAGTGGAGCAGTGAGCTTTGAGTAGTGATCAAGAATGGTAGGAGAGGGAAGAGTACTGATGAGTAGAAGATGGTAGAGAAGATGAAGGAGTAGACTGGGGGTACTGGAGGAGTGCTGTCTGGGAGAGGAAAGGAGGGGGCTGAAGGAGGTATGACTGGTATAGGGACTGGGACTGCTGATGGTAGAGTGATGGCCAATCTGGAAAAAAATTCAAATATAACTATTGATAATAGCAAGAGGAGCTAGGAGGGATTGGAAATAGTATACAGAAGTAATCTGTTGGATAGTGTGATGGGTCTGGTAGTGGCCCTGTTACTCAAGAAGTCAATCTCTGAATTTACAGTCACAGTAAGTTTCTGGAGACTGGCAGTAACAGCAAAGATAGTCTTGAGGATACTGAGTAAGCAGTTGACTAATATGGTATTAATGAAGTTTCTGAAGGGGCTGGAAGGAGTTGAAGTTGGATTTGTAAAGAAGAAGTATCTAATAGATATACTATTAAAAAGAGTTATGGTGGGTGAAGTCATGGTGCCAATATTAAGGTATTTGTATTAGGATCCTAGAGTAGTGCACCTAGTGGTCAAGGGGGTCTCTATAGTGACAGTGGAAGAGACAAGAGGATGAATTGGAGTAGTGATACAAAATATATAGAGATGTAGTTGATATTGGCTTTCAGATATAAGAGAGGATGATATTTAGGACAGATGATGTAGAGATAAGGCTGAGGGTGGTAGAGAAAGAGATGACCAGAAAGGCAGAAGATTGGTTCAAGATATTAAAGTTGGATCTAGTTGAGTGCAAGATATCAAGGGTAAAGAGAATAGAGGAGGAGAAAGAGAATTTGTTAACAGTATTGTAGGAGTTGGAAGGGGCCATAGAACAGAGGGCAAAGGTCTTACCAGAACCCATGATACTGCAGCCTCCTGCTCCTACCATAGCCAACTACCTCCAACAAATCACCAGATAACTACCTTGGGGCATATCTTACTTTCCACACCTTTTGCATCAGAGGGACCCTCCCCTCTCAGCACTATTACTCTCTGGAGCCACCATGCTCACAAGCAGTAAAGCTTCTTAGAAAAATCTACCAATTTAAGGCCACTATATTCCATAGGTACTGAAGTCAATTACCAGGAACCCTTCAGCAGTAGCTTGTACTACTGCCATATTCTTAAGTCTCAGTATTCCTCCACTATCTTCTTCTCCCATCACAGACCAATAATATATACTCTTTCTATCACTTTGAGGATGCTATGGTGGTGGAGGAGATAAATGGAAGAAAGGTATGGGTGGATAAGAAGACATGGGAGAGAGAGTAGGAGAGGTGCATATAGAAGAAACTACTGAAGAGTTATAAGGTAAAGCTGGGTGTAGGGATAGTACCTCTGCCTGAGTTCACTGGGGGTCTGGAGACTTTGCAGGATGCTCTCTAGCATAAGAAGATTATTGGAGAGGATGAGCCTGGGTTCTTCATTGATCTGGATAAGAAGGAGAGAGACTAGGCTGAGAAAGTGAAGGCCTTGGGTGATGGACTGATACCTAGGGCTGAGAGAGAGGATATTGCAATGAGGGGGGTCCAGAGTGTGAGGTTTGGGGTTCCAGATATCAAGCATGGAGGTGTGGTAGTTGGGGTGAATGAGGAGATATCAGGAAAAGATATAGTATAGAGTACTAAGAGAATGAGTAGACTTGGAGAGAGGAGGAGGCCCATGACTTTGGGTATTAGTCATATTGGGGGAGTAGAGTGGATGCTGGTGACATTCAATGATCTAGCAGTGAATGAACTTACAGAGGTGGATTTCTGCATCTTGGAGGAGAAGAAGTGGCAGAAACTTCTGACTAGGGAGAGTATAGTGGACAGGTTGCTGTTAGAGGTGCTGGCAATTATACTGGAGAAGAAGGGGTGTGAGGTGGATGCTAGAAGGGAAGCAGAGTTGAGAGAGACAGCAGAGTGGTCTGTTGAAGAGTGCTGGGTAACAAAGAATGAGGCTGAGCTATGAAGGTTGGTCCAGGGAGAAAGCAGAGAAGAAAGATGATAAGGCTGATTGGAAGGTCCTGGCAGTGCTGGAAAAGAAGATGACTGAGTAGTGCTCCCAAACAAATTGAGTCAATTTGAATCAAATCAAATTGAGGGTCATTCAAATCAAATCAAATTGGGGATTTTTCAATTCGAATTGAGTTTGAATCAAATCAAATTCGAATTGAATTGAGGTCTGATTTGAAACCTATTTTTAGAATATAATAACTTGACAAATATATGTCCAAATTTAATAATCTTTAGCTTATTAGATTTCTCTATATAAGAGGAATCTAACAAGCTAAAGATTATTGAATTTGGATGTATATTCATCAGGTTATTAAATTTCTAAAAATAGAGTTTGAATCAGACCTTGAATCAAATTGGACCTCAATTCAATTCAAAGTTTTCAAATTGAATTGAATTTAGGTCCAATTTGATTCAATTCGATTTGTTGGGAGCACTATGACTGAGAATGATGAGGTGGAAGCAGAATGCCTCTTGAACTTATCTAGGATGGACATTAAGCTGGAAATCTAAATGAGTTGGGAAAGTTACTTTACATTCAAACTATATTTTCTATGAATAGTATAACTAATATTTTATCACTCAATGTCAATAAGTTATGGGGTGTAGTGCAATGTTAGAACATTTTTAAATAGTTATGAGGGATGGAGGCTGATCTTTTTTTACTATAGAATGTGAGGTGTAAGGAGGATATAGATAAGCTGAATTGGCCTAGAGAATAGGGAGGGGTAGCAAAATAACATAGAAAGATTGGGATCTTGATTTGCAAGAGTAGAAGAGAATTGGTGGACATTGTGGGGTGGAGAGAACATTTACTGTGAGAAATGTGGAGAAGGCTGGAGTGGGGCCCAGTAGTGGTTGACTCTTGTTATTATTCAGTAGTCTATGGTGAGAGAGTGGGATAGTTGAAAGAGCTGCTGGAAGATGGGACACTGATGGAGACTAGGATAGATATTCTGGATAGTGACTGCAATATAGTAAGGAATACCTCTCTGGATCAGTCTGATGGAAGAGTAGGGGTAGTTGGCCATAGTGGTGAGCTGGATAAGTAGAAGGAGATTGAGAGACTGAGTACTTTGATAGATGTGGGGAGGATTAAGTGGGGAGTGGCTAAGGTCTTTATATATTAGATTGATGGACTAAGAATAAGAATTGATTGGGTACTTTTTGCAAATTGCTGGGGGAAAAATGTTTGGCAGAAACTTGGAGTAGTCTGGTGACTCTGGTTGGACCACTGGGGGGTGCTGGGGTGGGGGAACTTTGGGGGAAGTAGTGATGGGCCTGGACATTATGGCTCAATTATGCTCTATTGGAGAATGGAGCTTTGTGGAAAAGATGGAAGGGAGAGGTGAGGGCTAGTATTGCTAAATAGTGGAAGAAGGGGGTCCCAGTGGGAGTTCTGTAGGTGAAGCTGAAGGAGGCAGTAAAGATGTACTGGGAAAGGGCTAGGAGGCAGAAGGGTAGGCTTCAGCAAAAGATAGAGCTGTGGGCTTCCTGCCATATAGAGCAACTGCTATTGTGGTGGTTGGACATAAAAGGACTAGTGGAGGAGAAGAAGGAGGACTGGTGGGTTACAAGGATAAGGATGGAGATTGAGGAACTAAAGAGAGTATGGAGGAGGCTCATGTTCAAGAAATAGTGGTGAGGCTAAGGTGGCAGGGGCTGGAAGAAGGAGAGAGATCTACCAAGTATCTCTCTAGGATACTAAGAGTGAGGAGAGTGAGGCAGTAGTGGGAAAGAATCATTAGAAAAGATGGCCTCTTGGTGACTTGGGTCCAGGGAATTCTTGGAGAGCTGAGGGAAGCTGTGGAGTGAGAAAGAGAGAGGTGAGGACAGTGAGACCATTGTGGAGTATTTGGAGAATTGGTGCCCTCTGGGGGTGGAAGAGCTGGAGGAACTGGTAAGACTGGTGAGAGAGGAGGAGATTCTGCATATCCTGGTAGCTACAAAGTCAGAGACAGCACCTGGTGAGGATGGACTACCCTGGGACTTCTGGAAGGGGATGGCAAGGGTGGAGGGTGTGCTTCATGAGATGTAGGATATGTGTAATGAAGTTATCAAGTCCAGAACCTGGCTGGATTGTCAGAAGATAGGGTTGGTGGCACTACTCTACAATAAGAGACAAACAGAGAACTAGAAGAACTGAAGGCTGATTATTCTCCTGGATATAGACAGGAAGCTGGTCATGAAGGTACTGGTAGTGAGACTACAGGTGGTGGCACAACAGATTCTGGGAGAGGAGCAGAGGAGATTTGTTAGTGGGCAGCTTATTAGAGATAGTATAGCTTGGGTGTATGGTATTATAGAAGAGGCTAGAGTGGCAGGGGTGGATGGCTGGCTAGTTTTTTTAGACCAAGAGGAAGCCTATGACAGGGTGTGGTAAGTCTGGTTGGAAAAGGTGCTGGAGCAGATTGGAATCTCCAGGAGTTTGGAGAGCTCCATCATTCATCTTCTAGAGGGAAGTCAGAAAGCAATTATGATAAATGGACACAGGAGCATTGCTTTCCCACTTAGACAGGGGGTGCCACAGGGGGATCCCCTGTCATTTATTCTGTATACATTGTCACTGAAGCCACTATTGGATAGAATTAGGTGGAGAATTGAAGGGCTGATAGTGCTGAGGGTAAATTGGAATATGGGCACCTTTGTGGATAATATAGTAGTAGTTCTGGGCACCACTGAGGATATGGGAGAGCTCAAGAAGGTCATAGGTTGGTATGAATAGTACTCTGGACAGAAGCTGAACTGGTATAAGTGTGAAATAATGATCTTGGGGAATAGATTAATTAGAGGGGATTTTATTAGTACTATTATTCTCTCTGAGAAAACAGTGTGGTATTTGGGAATATTCCTTTCAGTATATGGTTCAGTACTATCTGAGG
Source organism: Jimgerdemannia lactiflua (assembly GCA_003951145.1). Lineage (NCBI taxonomy): Eukaryota > Fungi > Mucoromycota > Endogonomycetes > Endogonales > Endogonaceae > Jimgerdemannia > Jimgerdemannia lactiflua. The sequence goes on along the minus strand of RQIL01008209.1, from coordinate 1,432 downwards.
CCTGGTGGAAGACCAGAGTGGGGGTGTAGGAAGATGTACTGAGAAGGTAGAGATGGCAGACTGTCTCTTTGGCTAGTAGGGTGACTATATTGAATATTTACTAGATACTAAAGCTGTAGTATCTAGTATATCATAGACTTTCTAGCCTAGATAGTTAAGAGGCTATTGAAGCTAGTGAGAGAGTGGATTTGGATAGACCACAGAAGTCAGATTAAGTGGAAGATTTTGGCAATGTCAGTAGAGAGAGGTGGCCTGGGGTTGGTTGACTTTCCTAAAAGACTACACTGTTTTCAAATCTGATGATTGAAGAGAGTAGTGGTGTTGAAAGAAGGCAACTGAGTCCCACTGCTGCAGAAGATATAAGAGGTAAGATATACCCTCCAGTAGTGGTCTGGAGACCTACTGGCATTGGTAGAGGGGGGGGGGAAGTAGAAGGCTCTGATATAAGGAGTTCTAATAAGGAGTGGTTGAGAGGGCATATAGGATTAGCATTTGATAGAAGAGCCATATTGAGGCTGAGTGGTAGGATGCTGGGATGTGACAATGGCATTAGATAGAAGGGCCATATTGAGGCTGGGTGGCAGGATGCTGGGATGTGACAATGGTATAGACTGCTGCTAGAGAGGGGGTACTAGTGATAGACTTTGACCTAAGAGCTAGTGTAGATAGTCAATATAGACTGGGGCAGAACATATGACCTAAGAGATGGCAGCATACAGAGATTGGGGAGGAGTGGGACTGGGGAGAATTGTGGACCTAGAGGATAGAGATAAAGAAGTGGATTCCCTCCAAATTCTGGGTGGTTTGGTAGAGGGTTTTATAGTGGAATATTATATTGAACTTCAGGTTAGAGCATTTGATGCTGGGAGATGCCTTTGAGTGTGAGAAATATATGAGAGTGGGGCAGGAGGGGGGGGTGGTACAGACTCCAGAATATTGGCTTGAGGAGTATAAGGTTCTGGATGGCTTCTGGGAGATAGTAGGAAGGCAACTAGATGGAGTTTATAGGAGTTGTGGGGCTGATTGCTGAGGGATATTGAAGAGGCATATGTTGGGAGGCATTGGTGATGAGTGGCTCACACTGGAGTAGATATTGGCAGTTTGGATAGGGCTAGCAGAAAGGGAATAATGATAAGGAAAGAAAAAGAGATGAGGTGGGAGAGACTATTGGTGGATATTCTGTCAGATTGGCAGAAAGGATGGAGCCTACAAAGAGAATGCTATAGGAAGTTAGTGGTGACCTTCTGGAATAAAAGTGGGGGGAGGGTATGAATTATTGATAGAGAGGTTATATTTATGAGAGTCAGAATAAAAGAGTGGATGAGTGAGAGTGTAGGATAGAGTAGAAGTGGAGAAGGGCTGCTGGTGTAGTATGAGGATATCTTCAATGTTATAGATAGTTAATAAATGAGACTGCAGCCTATAGAAAAAA
>RQIL01008198.1:0-12080 GCA_003951145.1 Jimgerdemannia lactiflua | reverse complement strand
CTCTATAGACTGTAGCCCAATTTATTAATTATCTAATATAGCAAAAGTGTCCTCATACTACACTGGTAGTCTCTTCCCATCTATCCTCTACCTCACACCCTCACTCAACTACCTGCTAACTCTAACTTCTGCAAAAACAATCTCTTCTCCAACAACTTGAGCCATTCCCCCACTCTTATCACAGATGATCTCCACCAACTTCCTATAGTCCCCCCTGTAGGCCCCACCCTTTCTGCCACTCCAACAGCAAGGCCATCAGTAATCTCTCCCATCTCACTACCTTTTCCTCTCTTATTATCAGCTTGCTCTTCTCAAACACCACCTGCCAGTAATCTGCCAGCCCCATCCAAACTGCCAATGCCCACCCCAATGTGAGCCACTCATCACCAATTTCTCCCATCATTCACCTCTTCAATACCTCCCAGAAACCAGTCACACAACACCTGTAGACTCCACCCAGTCTGCCTTCTATCTCCTCCCAGAAGCTGTCCAGGACCTCATACTCACCAAGCCAGTGTTCTGGGGTCTGCACCATCCCCCTCTCCTGCCTGACTCCCAAACACTCCTCACACTCAAAGGCCCCTCCTGGCACCAGATGGCCCAACTGAAAGTTCAATATCATATTCCATCTTAGCACCCTCCACCACACCACCCAGAATTTTGGGGGCATTTACTTCTTTGTCTCTATCCTCCAGGTCCACAGCCCTCCCCAGTCCCACCCCAACCCAATCCCCACTCACTGCCATCCCTCTGGCCAAAGGTTCTGTCCTATTCTACCCTGACTCTCCACCCCAGCTCTCGGGTCAAAGTCCATTGCCAGCACCCCTCCCAACAGTAGCTTGTGCCACTGCCACATCCCTGCACCCTGCCACTCAGTCTCTACAAGGCCCTCCCACCTAACACTAATCCTGTGTGCCCCCTCAGCCACCCCCCACCAGAACCCCCTATACTGGAGCCTTCTACTTCCTCCTCCCTCCACCAATGCCCATAGGTCCCCTGAAGACCCCTGTAGAGCAAACCTAGCCTCCCACACCTTTTGCATTAGAGGGACCCATCCACCACCTTTCAGTACTGCTGCCCTCATCAACCAGCAGGCACGAAGACAGTACTATCATTTAGGGATGTCCATCAGCCCTAGGCCCCCCCTCTCCACCAGTATCACTAAGACTTCCCACTTAATCTGACTCCTGTAGTCTGTCCAAACCCACTCCCTTGCCAACTTCAACAGCCTCTTCATCACCCATGCCAGAAAGTCCAAGTAGTATGCCAGATACCATAACTTTGGTATCTAGTAAATGTTCAATATAGTCACCCTGTCTGCCAGCACATCTCTCCATACTTCCACCTTGGCCTTCTACAATGCTTTAGGCAGTACTGACCCATACACTGAGAGGAAAATTCCCAAGTACTGCACTGCTTCCCCAGGGGGAACAATAGTGCCAATAATGTCCCCTCCAACCAATCCAATTCTCAGGACCATCATTTAACATATGTACCAGTTTAGCTTCTATCCAGAGCACCATTCATACCATTCTACAGCCTCTTTAAGCTCTACCACATCATCAGTGGTGCCCAGGCCTACCACCATATTGTCTGCAAAGACTCCCACTTTCCAATTCATGCTCAGCACAGTCAACCCTTTGATTCTTCTTCTAACTTTGTCCAACAGTGGCTCCAAGGACAATGTATATAAAATCAGTAACAAGGGATCCCTGTAGCACCCTATGCACAAGGAAGAAGGTGACTCCCCTGTGTCCATTTACCATAATTGCCACCTGACTTCCCTCCAGAAGGTGGACAATTGTATTCTCCAGTACCTCAGGTATCCCAATCCTCTCCAATATCTTCTTCAGCCAGACCTACTGCACCCTATCATAAGCCTTCTCCTGGTCTAAGAAAACTAGCTGGCCATCTGCTCCAGCAGCTCTAGCCCCTTCAATAACACCATGCACCAAGCTGTGCCATTCCTGATCAGCCTTCCACCAACAAAGCCTCACTGCTCCTCTCTCAGGACCTGCTGTGCCACTACCTATAGCCTCACCACCAGCATCTTTGTGACTAACTTTCTGTCCATATCCAGGAGCATAATTGGGTACCAATTCTTTCAGTCCTCCTTCTGTCCCTTATTTTTATAGAGTAGTGCCACTAATCCTAACTTCTGACCACTAAGCCAGGACCCAGACTCAATTACTTCATCACACATATCCCTCATCTTATAGCACACCTCCTCTACCTTCACTATCTTCTTCCAGAAATCCCAGGGCAGCCCATCCTCCCCAGGGGCAGTCTCTGACTTTGTAGTTGCTAAGATATGCAGAATCTCCTCCTCTTTCACCAGTCTCATCAGCTCCTCTAGCCCTTCTACCCCTGGGGGGCACCAGTCCTCCAGACACTCTGCAATGGCCTCACTGTCCATACCTCCCTCTTCCTTACTCCATAGTTTCCCCCAATAATCCTTAAGCTCACCAAGGACTCTCTGAACCCTGGTCACTAAGCTGACATCTCCTCTAATGATCCCCTTCTACCACTGCTTCACTCTCCTTGCCCTCAGCAGCCTAGAGAGGTACTTGATCAGTCTCTCTCCTTCCTCCAGCCCCTGCCACCTAAGTCTTGCTGCCATCCCCTGCATATGACTCTCCTCTTCCATTATCTAGACTTTCTCTAATTCCTCAATCTCCATCCTTACTCATGCCACCCACCAGTCTTTCTTCTCCTTCCCACCACTTCTCTTCAAATCTGACCACTGCCATAACAGTAATTCCAATTGATGGGATGCCCACAGCCCCTTCTTCTACTGAAGCCTCCCTCTCTGCCACCCACTTCACCTCAGTACATCCTCACCACTTCTTCAATTTCACCCACCTGAGCCCCACTGTGGCCCCCTCCTCTCTCCATCTAGTCACACTAGACACTACCTCCCCCTCCCACTTCCCTCATAAATCCCCATCTGCCTGTAGTGCACAATTGAGCTGCCAATGTCCAGGCCCCTCTCCACTATCCCCAAAGTTCCCCTGCCCTAGCACTCCCCAATGGTCTGACCAAGGGCACCAGACCACTCTACATACGTTTCTGCCAAACATCTTCTCCCCAGCAGTCAGGTGAGAGCACCCAGTCAATCCTTATTTCCAGTCCATTTATCTGCTCCCCACTTGGCCCTCCCCACATCTCCCAGAGCACTCAGCCTCTCAATCTCCTCCCATCTGCCCAGCCTCCCACTTCAGCCAACTACTCCTGCTCCCCCATCAGACTAATCCAGAGCAGTATCCCGCACTATATTGCAATCTCTACCCAGGATATCCACCCCAGCCTCTATCAACAATCCATCCTCCATCAGCAATCCATCCTCCAGCAGCCCTTCCAACCAGTCCACTCTCTCACTATGGACTGCTGAATAATAACATGATCTCACCACTATTGGGCCCCACCCTGGCCTACTCCACATACATTAAATGAGATGCTCACCCCATCCCCCAATGTCCACTAGCTCTTCTTTTCTCTTGTGAATCAATATCCCAACACTTCCATACTATTCAGCCACCCTACTCCATTCCTTGGTCTAATTCAGCCTATTTCCTCCTCACATCTCATATCCTGCAAAAGAAAAAGATCAGCCTTCAATCCTTATAGCCACTCAAACAAATTCTGACATTGCCTCAAACCCCACAACCCATTGACATTTAAAGATAAAATGTTAGTTGTACTGTTCATGGAGAATAATATTTATAGATAGTGCAACTTTCACAGTCTATTCAGAATTCCAGCTCAATGTCCATCCTTGATAAGTTCAAGTGATGATTAGCTTCAATCTCATCCTCCTCAGTCTCATTCTTTTCCAATGCAGCAACTACCTCCTGAGCAGCCTCATCATCTTTCTCCTCTGCTTCTTCCCTGTAGTCCTCACAGACTGATCACTACAGCTCAGTCCCACTCAACAGTCTTCTACTACCCACTCTGCTGCCTTTCTCAACTCAGCTTCCCTCCTTGCATCCACCTCATATCCCTCCTCTGCCAGCAAGATTGCCATCACCTCCATCAACAGCTTGTCCAACACTCTCTCTTCAGCCAGGATGCACTGCCACTCTGCCTCCCCCAGGACCCAGAAATCCACCTCTGCAAGTTCATCTACTGCCAGATTATTAAGTATAGCCAGCAGCCATTCTGCCCCCCCAATCTGACCAATATCTGGGGTTTTGGGCCTCTTGCTCTCTCTGTCCCCACTAATATCCTCAGCCTCATCACCTTCAGCTTCATCAGATTGCTCACCCTCCACCTCAATCACCATCCTTCCAAGCATAACATCTGGGACTCCAAACTTCACACTCTGTGTCCCCTTCATCACCACATCCTCCCTCCCAGCCTCTGGTACCAGGATGCTATCCAAATTCTATCCTGTTCTAGCCTGATCATCCTCCTCCTCATCCAGATCCACAAAGAACTCAGGCTCATCTTCCCCAACAATATTCTTATATTGGGAGGCATGCTGCAAGGTCTCAAGGCCACCATGAACCCCGGTGGTGGCACCATCCCTATGCCTGCCTTCTCCTTGAGGCTCACCAGTAGATCCTTCTGCCTATGCCTCTCCTGCTCCCTCTCCCATGCCTTCTTATCCACTCACACCTTCCTGCCATTAATCTCCTCCACCACAGTCACATCCTCAAAGGCCTCCCATGTCTTTGCTCTCTGCTCCACAGCCTCTTTCAACTCCCACAGTACCATCAACAAGTCCTCTTCCTCTTCCTCAGTCCCCCTCATCCTTAATACCTTGCACTTAACAGGATTCCACTTCAATGCTCTCAGCCAGTCACTCGCCTTCCCCATTGCCTCCTTCCAGTCACTCTCAGTCTTACCTTCACATCTTTTGTCCTAAAAGTCATCCCCTCCCACATCTGAAAGCCAATATCAATAACATCCCCATACTTCTTCATCACCTCACTAACTCTACCCCTTGTCTCCTCTACTAAAACTGTAGAGATCCCCTTGACCACCAAGTGCACCACTCTAGGGTCTCAGTGCAAGCATCTTGACATTGGAACCACAACCTCACCCACTGTGATCCCCTTTAACAAAGCATCCACCAGGTGTTTCTCCTCCACAAATCCGACTTTAACCCCCTCCAGTCCCTTTAGAAACTTTACTGATGCCACATCCATTGGCTGCCTACCCAGCAACCCTAAGACTAGTGCTCCCAAACAAATCAAATCAATTAAAATCAAATCAAATTGAGAGTCATTCAAATCGAATCAAATTGGGGATTTTTCAATTTGAATTGAGTTTGAATCAAATTGAATTTGAATCAAATTGAGGTCCGATTCAAAACCTATTTTTAGAAATGTAATAACTCGACGAATACATGTCCAAATTTAATGATATTTAGCCTGTTAGATTCCCCTTTATAAGAGGAATCTAACAAGCTAAAGATCATTGAATTTGGATGTGTATTCGTTGAGTTATTAAATTTCTAAAAATAGAGTTCGAATTGGACTTCAAATTGAATTGGACCTCAATTTGAATTGATTTGAATTGAATTGGGCCTCAATTTGATTCAAAGTTTTCGAATCGAATTAAATTTAGGTCCAATTTGATTCAATTCGATTCATTGGGAGTACTACCTAAGACCATCTTCCCTATCACTGCCAGGCCCTGGAAGCTTGCCATGACTGTGAACTCCAAGATTGACTTCTTGAGTAATAGAACTACCATCAGACCCATACACCATCTGACAGATTGCCCCCCCACACCTGCCCCGATCCCCCCTGGGTATCCTTACTATCATCAGTTATCACATCTGGATTTTTTTCCAGATTGACTATCACACTACCATCAGTAGTCCCAGCTACTATACCAGTCACACCTCCTCTAGCCCCCACCTTCCCCCCCTCAGAGAGCACCCTTCCAGCACCTTCAGACTTCTCCTTCTCCTTCTCCACTGTCTTCTATCCCTTGGCACTCTCTTCTCCTCCTCTGCCATTCTTGACTACCACTATGAAACTCACTGCTCTGCTGTCTCTTACCTTCTTACTTGATCTCTGCCCCTCCCCAACTCCTCCACCTGTCAATGGCCCAAAGAACTCTGGCCCCAAACCTATCCCTCTCTTGCCATACTGCTATTTGAAGACTGGTCTACCTCCTATACCAGTATACTTGCCAGAACCTTGCTTAGTCACTATTGTCTTAAGAGTTTTCTCCATTAAATGATAAAAAGTGTATCAAAAAGTATGTGTGGAAATTTGTGTAACATGAAAGTTACTAGAGAGAGATATCCACAATATTTGCCTGTCTACATTGATCACTCTTTTCCTTCTTCTTGAGGTTGTAATCTTGTACACAATATCCAAGCTTATTACAGTAGAAGCATTTAGTACTGAATTTGGCACATCACTGATTTTGCCCTTATCCTCTACTTTGCTTGCCTTTGTCTTAACCATGTGCTCCATAGAACACTTTCTTGTCATAGTCTTCATTGGCACTATTATTTTGCCTCAATTCATTATTTAATAAGCTTATGATGATGCATTTATAGTCCAAAAGCTTGTCAGATTCCTGCATAGTAGAAATGACCATATTGTATATCTCAGGAAAGCCTTGTATGAGAGCCAGGACCTTGTCTTCTTCCCTGATAAAGTCAATTGGCATAGAAAGAGAATTCACCTGATTTATCAGATTATTGATACAGTTTGCATATTTCTGAATGCTCTTCTTGGGCTTCTCTATAGAGTGAATAGTTCTATTTGATGCAGATACTTATTGGTGGTGATCATGTAGAGTCTTCCAGGCTTCATTCGCTATCATAGTGTTCATGACAAGTTTCCTTTACTTATTCGATAGAGTGAAAGTGATTTCCCTTAGTGCTTTGTAATCTTTCATAGTATTGTATCTCATTACTTGCTCCTGTAGTTTCCAATAGTCCTCCAGACCACATTCCTCCAATAGATTCTTTGTATATTATACTCATATAGCATAATCCTTATCATCAAAGATAGAAATTGTTCTTTTTGTCATTGTAGCCACCACTACTAGTATAACTATCAGAGAGACCATGCCCATGCCAGTGCCCATTTTGCTTATATTACTTAGCAGACTTATGCTTGATGCCACACTTGGGCTTCTAGGGTTTGATATCTCTGTGCATAGTATAGTATATATTAAAGAGGTGTATTATTATCTGCTTTCACTAGCAGGGCTCATAATCTTTGTTGTATTTTGGAAGGAAAAAGAAAAAGAGAAATATTTATTGATTATCTAAGTTATGTATCTTTATGTGCCTGATTGATGAAATCTCTCCACTATGCCACAATTTATATCAAGTTGTACTTGGAATGAGATTTCAACATCTTTGAGGATGTGACTGTAGTAGAGGAGGTGAATGGAATGAAAGTGTGGGTGGATAAGAAGATATGAGAGAGGGTGCAGGAGAGGCATATGTAGAAGAAGCTTCTGGGGAGCTACTGGAAGAAGGATGGGGTGGGGATAGTGCAGCCCCCTGGGTTTATGGGGGGTCTGGAGACCTCACAGTATACTCTGTAGTTTAAAAATATTATTAGAGAGAATGAGACAGAGTTCTTCATTAATTTGGATGAGGTGAGGAAGACTTAAGTTGAACAGACAGAGACTCTAGATAGTGTGATGGTACCAAGGGCTGAGGGGGGGGATGTCATAATAAGGGGAGCTCAGAGTATACAGTTCAGGGTTCCGGATGCTGAGTAGAGAGGAGTGGTAGTTGGGGTTAAAGAGGAGGAGCTGGTTGAGGTTGAGGAGAGAAGTACCATAGTAGAGAGGGAGTGTGAGGAGATGAGAAGGCCTATGACCCTGGGTGTAGATAGTATTGGGGAGGCAGTGTGGATGCTGAAAGCTTTCAATGATATGGCAGCAAATGAACTGGCCAAGGTGGATTTCTGAATCCTCAGAGAGGAGGGGTAGCAGAAAATTCTGACTGGAGAGGGTATAGTGTAGAGACTACTTTCAGAGGTGCTGGTAGTTATGCTGAAGAATGAAAGATATGAGGTAGATGTAAGGAGGGAGGCTGAGCTGAGAGAGGCAGTGGAGTGGGTGGTTGAGAGATATTGGGTAGAGAAGAATGAGACTGATCTGTGGAAGACAGTTTGTAAGGATGACAGAGAAAAGGTGGAGGAGAAGGACAATGTGGCTGATAGGAAAGTACTGGCAGTAATAGTGAAAAGGGAGAATATAGAGGCTGAGATTGAGGCTGAATGTCTCTTGGATATGTCAAGGATAGATATTGAGCTGGAATTATAAATAGACTAGAGAAGATATAATAAACTTAACTATTATTTTCTATGAATAGTATAACTAATATCTTCTCACTAAATATCAATGAGCTATAGGGTGTAATATAGCACTAAAACATTTTGAATAGCTATAGGGACTGGATGCAGATCTCTTTTTACTGTAAGATATACAATGTGAGGATGACTTAAACAAGCTGGATTGAACTAGAGAATGGAGAGGATTGGCAGAATGGTATGGAAAGGTTGGGATTCTGATTCACAAAGACAGAGGAGAGCTGGTAGATATTAGTGAGTAGAGAAAGTACCTACTGTGGGGGCTGTGGAGAAGGCCAGAGTGGGGCCCAATAGTGATTAGTTCTTATTACTATCTGATAGTCCAAGATGAGAGGGTGGAGTGGCTGAAAGAACTATTGGATGCTAGAGCAATGATGGAGGCTGTGGTGGATATGCTGAGAGGGAACTTAAACATGGTGTACAATACTACATTGGATCAGTCTGATGAGGGGGCAGGAGTAGTGACTGTAGTGGGGAGCTGGATAGGTGAGAGGAAATTGAGAGACTGAGTGCTCTGAGTAATACTGAGAGGACTAAGTGGGAGTGGCTAAGATCTTAATACATTGGGTTGATGGTCAGGAGATGAGGATTGATTGGGTACTCTCAGTGAACTACTGGAGAGGGGATGTTTGATAGGATCTTAAAGTAGTTTAGTGCTCCTGGTCAGATTATTGAGGGATGCTTGGGCAGGGGAACTTTGGGGGAAGTGGGGAGTGACCTGGACATTGGTAGCTCTACTGTACTCTATTAGAAGATGGGACATTGTGGGGTGAATAGAAGGGGGAAGTATTGCCAGTTGATGGAAGAAGGGGGCCCCAGTGGGAGTCCAGTAGACAAAATTGAAGGATGTGGCAAAGTTATACTGAAGGGATATTGGGAGGCTGAAGGGTAGGCTGTAGCAAAAGAAGGAGCTGTGGGCTTCTTGATATCAGAGTAATTACTATTGCAGTGGTCAGACCTGAAGGTGTTGATGGGGGAGAAGGAAGAGGATTAATAGGTGGTAAGAGTAAGGATGGAGATTGAGAAGCTCAAGAGGATGCTACAAATGGAAGAGGAGGCTCATATTTATAGAATAGTGGCAAGGCTTAGATGGCAGGGGCTGGAAGAGGGAGAGAAGCTGACCAAGTATCTTTCAAGACTGCTGAGGGCAAGAGGGGTGAAGCAGTGGTGGGAAGAGATCATTGGGAGGGATGGCCTCTTGATGACTAGTGTTCAGGAGATCTTGGGCAAGCTGAGAGATCAGTAAGAGAAGTTGTGGAGTAAGGAAGAGGGTGTCAAAAATAATAAGGCCATAGCAGAGTATCTGAAGGAATGGTGTCCTCTGAGAGTAGAGAGTCTGGAGGACTTGGCAAGGCCAGTTAGGGAGGAGGAAATCCTGTATATTCTTGCTACTACAAAGTCAAGTATGGCCCTAAGTAAGGATGGACTGCCCTGGGACTTCTGGAAGAAGATGGCAAAGGTGGAGGGTATGCTCCAGGAGATAAGAGATATGTATGATGAAGTTATTGAGTCCAGTACTTGGCTGAAAGGCCAGGTTGGAGTTAGTAGTTCTACTCTATAAGAACAAGAGACAGAGAGAAGACTGGAAGAACTGAAGGCCAATTATACTTCTGGATATAGACAGGAAGCTAATTATGAAGGTGCTGATGGTATGACTATAGGTGATGGTACAACAGATCCTTGGAGTGGAATAGAGAAGATTTGTTGGTAGGTAATTGATAAGAGATAGTATAGCCTAGGTGCATAGAATTATTGAAAAAGCAAGAGCTGATGGGGTGGATGGCCAGCTGGTCTTCTTGGACCAGAAGAAGGCCTATGATAGAGTGTAGTAAGTCTGGTTCAAGAAAGTACTGAAGAGGATTAGAATCTCTGAGAGTTTGGGGGGCTCTATCATTTATCTTCTGGAGGGAAGCAAGGCAGCAATTATAGTGAATGGATACAAGAATATAATATTTCCACTGTGGCATAGGGTGCTACAAGGGGATCCCTTGTCATAAATTTTGTATACATTGTCACTGGAGCTGCTATTGGATAAGATTCAGTAGTGAATAGAAGAGCCGATAATACTGGGGGTGAATTGGAAAGTAGGGGCCTTTGTAGATAATATAGTGGTGGGATTGAATACTACAGCTGATGTGGGGGAACTCAAGAAGGTCATAAGATGGTATGAATATTACTTTGAACAGAAGTTGAATTGGCACAAGTATGAGATGATGGTCCTGGGGAGTGGATTAGTTAGAGGGGACTTTATTGGGTCTTTTATTCCCCCAGGAGAGGCAGTGTGGTATTTGGGAATATTTCTCTCAGTATATGGCTTGGTGCTGCCTAAGGCTTGGTGAGAGATCAGAGTTGATGTATGGGAAGATACTTTGAGGAACTGCAGAGGATGACATATCTCTCTGGCAGATAGGGTGACCATACTGAATATTTACTAGATGCCAAAGCTATGATATCTGATATATCACTTGAACTTCCTAGCTTGAGTGGTCAAGAGACTGATGAAACTGATAAGGAAGTAAATCTGGGCAGGCTGCAGGAGTCAGATTAAGTGAGGGATTTTGGTAATGCTAGTGGAAAGAAGTAGTCTGGGGCTGATAGACTTTCCAAAATAACTATACTGTCTCTGGGCTTGGTGGCTGAAGAAGATGATACTACTGAAAGGCAGCAGTTAGGTACTACTGTTGCTGAAGGTATGAGAGATGAGGTATGCCTCCAGAGGGTTATTTGGAGACCTACTGACATTAGTGGTGGGGGGGGTGGAAGCAGGAGACTCCAATATAAGGGATTCTGATAGGGGATGATTGAGAGAATATATAGAATTGGTGTCAGCTGGAAGGAATATGTTGAAACCAAGCAGCAGAGCCCTGGGATGTGGCAGTAGCATAGATTATTGCTGAGAGATCACTGGCAATAGACTTTAATCTAGGGGCTGGAGTAGATAGTCATATAGGTTGGAGCAGGATCTCTAGCTTGAAAGATAGCAATGTGCAGATATTAGTAAGGAGTGGGACTGGAGGAGATTGTGAACCTGGGGGATAGAGACTAAGAAATAGATGCCTCCCAAATTTTGAGTGATTTGGTAAAAAGTCTTATAGTGGAATATTATATTGAACTTCAGAATAGAATATTTGATAGTGGGAGATATTTTTGAGTATAAGGAGTATATGAGAGTTGAGCAGAAGAGGAGGGTAGTACAGACTCCAGAACCACTGGCTTGGGGAGTGTGGAGTTCTAGATAACTTCTGAAAAATAATAGAGAGGCAACTGGGTGGAGTTTATAATGGTTATAAAATTGATTGCTAGGAGATATTGAAAAGATATATGTTGGGAGGTATTAGTAATGAGTGGCTTACCTTGGAGTGGGCTCTTATAATCTGGGTGAGATTGGTAAATCACTGATAAGCTATATTTAAGAGAGGCAGAATGATGCAAAGAGAAAGGAGGTGAGATGAGAGAGATTTATGGTAGATGTTTTGTTGGGTTAGCAGGAGGGGTGGGGCCCCCAAGGAGGCTACTGTAGGAAGTTTGTGGTGACTTTTTGTAATAAGAATAGAAAAAGAGTATAGGTTATTAGTAAGGGGGTAGTATTCAAGAAGGTTGAGATGAGAGAATAGATTAATATGGGTGTGAGATAGAGTTGGGTTGGGGGGGGGATACTGGTGTGGTATGAGGATACCTTCAATATTACAGATAGTTAATAAATAGAGCTTTGGCCTAGAGAAAAATAAATAAATAAGTATTCTGTCTATCTATACTATTGTTATAAATAATCTATAAGTA
>RQIL01008187.1:0-12083 GCA_003951145.1 Jimgerdemannia lactiflua | reverse complement strand
AGCTGCAGTCTATAGAAAAAAAAAAAGAAAAAAAAAAGAGACCTATTTAGTGACCTTAAAGGGTCCAAGATACTTAGGTTAGAATTTGCCTAACTGGCAGTTGACTTGAGATTAGACCTTGATGTTATCAGCTATAAGTAAAACTATATCTCTAATAATGTATGTGACATCTTATCATTTCTTGTCTATATACTTAGCTTGATATTTGAGCCTTTTATAGATTCATAGTAGCAATCTTAAGAAGAGAATTCATTTTTTCAATAAGATTCTGAGCATTGGGAACTTATATGAGACTGTTTGCTGGAATGAGACTAGACTTATAGGGGTCTCAGAATTTTGACCATACAGTAACTGAAAAGAGAACACAATCTTTTTTCCACTACCATTCACATTATATACACTTTTATACACACTTTTGAATAGTTTATTGAAAAAAGCAACTAACAAAATAGTGACAATTCAACCTCCCAGTTGGTGTACTGGGTCAAGACCTGGTATAGCATTCCAATGATAGTAAGGAAAGGAAGGGTATGGACTGGGGAGGGGTCTTATGGAAAGGCGACCATCAGAAGTGGTGTAGAGAGTGGTCAAGGGGCTAGTGGTGAGGGGAGAAGCAAGGGACAAGTGAGCTTCGCAGCTGCTGTGAAGGATGAGACTGAAGGGAGTAATAAGGATGGATGGCAGCAAGTTGGAGGGGCGAAGGGGAAGCTTGGTAGCAGTAGGAGTGCTAGGCCAGGTGGCAGAGGGCAGAAGACTAGTAGAGGTGGGGCTAGCAGAGATAGTGTGACTGCTGATAGTGATGGGAATAGAAATCTTGAAAAAAAAGGAGATATGACTGCTGATCACCCCAAGGGAGTGGTTGGGGGATTATTAGGAACATGTAAGGGAGACCTGACTGATGGTGTGACAGAGCTGGTGGTGGTACCATTACTCAAGAAATCCATCTTGGAATTTGTAGTCATACTTAGCTTCCAGGGGCTGGCAGTGACAGCTAGGGCAGTACTGGTACTTCTGGGCAGGCAATTGAGTGTAGTGGCCTTGATGAAGTTTCTGAAAGAGCTGGAAGGAGTGGAAGTTGGATTTGTCAAGGAAGAACATGTATTGGTGGTGGTGGCTAAAAGAGAGGTCACTGTCTCAATAGTGAGGTGTTTGTGCTGAAACCTGAGAGTGGTGCATCTGGTGGTCAAGGGGGTCCTGACAGTGTTGATGGAGGAGACAAAGGAGAGAGTTGGAAGAACAATGCAAGAGTATGGTGAGGTGGTAGATATTGGATTCCAGATGTGGGAAGGGACATCATTCTGCATAGGAGATGTAGAGGTACAGCTGAAAGTAGCTGGGAAGAAGGTGACAGGGAAGAGAGGTGATTGGCCCAAAGTGCTGAAGTGGGAGCCCTTTGAGTGCAAGGTGTCTAGAGTCAGGTGTCTAGAGTCAGGGGCTCAGAGAAGGAAGAGAAGGACCTATTGAAAGTGCTTTGGGAGCTGGAGGGAGCAGTGGAGCAGAGGGAGTAGGCTTGGTAAGCCTTCAAAATGGCAATGATAGTGGTGGATATCAATGGGAAGAAAATTTGAGTAGACAAGATATTATGGGAAAGGGCTCAGGGGAAGAAGCAGCAGTAGGAGCTCCTTGCAAGACTTGGGGCAGGTGCTAAAAGAGAAGAGATGGGGGTGACTGCAGAGGGGAGTGGAGGGCAGAAGGGGTCTGAAAGATCCATGTCCTCTGAGCATACTACCCCACAGAGTAAGGCAGACACTGAAGAGGATAATTTCTTTGATAATAGGAGGCCAGAGAGAGATGCTGACTGGAATAAGGAGAATGAGAGGCCTGAGGGTGCTACTGAAAATGAAGGGGCAGTGATGGAGGATGTTGTGATGAAGGGTGTGAAGAATGTCCAATTTGGTGTTCTGGAATTGGCCTTGGGGGGCTGGGTGGTTGGGGTGTCTGGGGAGATCCTGGTGGATGCATCAGATGAGGAGTAGGATGAAGCAGCCAGCACAAGATTGGATGGAGCACAGATGGTGGGGAAGAGGGCAATGAATCCAGGGAGTGAGTATGTGGGAGAGGGGCCCTGGCTGCAAAGGTTGATGATAGAATTGGTGGATGAGGAGCTGGGGGATATTGACTTTTGACTGCTGAGTGAGAAGGACTGAAGTGATATCCTGTGTGGAGTTGGCATGGTAGGGAAGCTGGCAATGATGCACTTGGCAACACTACTAGAAGATGAGGGGTATGAGGTAAATACTACTAGTGAGGGGAGATGAAAAAGAAGTGTGTAGGATGGTGGTTGGGGGGTGGAATGCCTGGAATGGAGCAGAGATGTGGATAGCAGCATGTGGGGACTATTGCTCAATGATGGAAGAGAAGGACACTGAGGATGTGCAAGATATTCTGGTGGCACTGGAGGCTAAGGAGAGGGAGGAGGTGGAGCTGGAAGCTGAGAGAGAGCTGGATTTGTCTAGGATAGATCAGGATATTGAGATCTAGGGTGGGAATGCAACTCATATATTTCTCAATATGATCAGTACAACCAATATTTTTTCTCTCAATATCAATTGGCTGAGGGGATCAGAGAGATGTTGAAACATTTTTGCATAGCTTAAAGATTTGGAGGTGGATGTTTTTCTACTTCAGGATGTGAGATGTGAAGATGATGTGGACAAGTTAAACTGGTCGAGAGAATGGGGAGAGGTGGCAGAATGGCAAAGAAAAGTTGGAATTTTGATAAGGAAAGGCAAAGGAGAACTGAGAGACACTGGGGGTTAGGGAGACTGATTGCTATGGGGGGTATGAGCAAGGCCTGGGTGGGGGCCAGTAGTGGTGGGCTCTTGCTATTGTCTGGCAGAAAGAGGGGAGAGAGTAACTTAGATAGAGGGGCTGTTGGAAAGTGGAACTTGGGTGGAAGCTGGAGTTGACATACTTGGAGAGGACTTTAATATGGTTAGGAATACCACTGTGGACCCATCTGATGGGGGATTAGCTGGGACAGGTAGAAGTGGGAGACTGGATAGATGAGAGGATATGGAGAGACTGAGTGCATTGGAAGATGCAGGGCACCAGAAGTGGGGGAATAGGGCTGTCTTTACTCACTGGGTGCATGGACTGAGAATATGGATTGACTGGATCCTCATAGCAGACTGTTGGGGGATGGATGTTTGAAGATCATTGGAGGTGATGTGGTACCCCTGGTCTGATCACTGGGGGATAGCAGGACAGGAAACATTTAGGGGGAGTGGGGATGGGCCTGGATATTGGTGACTTAACTGTGCCTTGTTAAAAGACAAGGAGGTGTGAGAACAATGGAGGGTAGAGGTGGCAGATAGTATTGCACATTGGAGAAAGGAAGGATTGGCTGTAGGGATTGATGGCTGAAGCTGAAGGCTGCTGCACAGGTGTATTGGAGGGAGGTGGGGAGAGCGAAGGGGGGAATTAGGAAAAAGTGAGTGGTGGAAATCTCATGCCCACTAGAGGGTCTCCTGCTGGCATCTGCTGGGGGCCTGAAGGGGGCTGAGGAGGAGGAAGAAGAGTGGAGGATGAAGGGAATGAAGATGGAAATTGAAGAGCTGAAGGATTCTATAAGGGAGGAAGTGGAGCTACAGGTTCAGGAGATTGTAGCACAATTGAGGTGGCAGGGGCTGGAGGAAGGTGAAAGGCCTACAAAGTATCTTACTAGGCTTTTAAGAGCATGCAAGGCACAGCAGAGGTGGGAAGGAATTATAGGAGAAGATGGTGAAATGGTGACAGGGGTGCAGAGTATCCTGGGATCACTCAAGGGGTGAGAGGATGGCAGGACTATAGAAGGATTTTTGGAGGAGTGGACCTCGCCAGAGGCCAAGGGGTTGGGGAAGCTTACCCACCCCATTCAGAAGAATGAAATTCTGAAAGTATTATCAGCTACAAAGAATGGAACAGCACCAGGGGAGGATGGGTTGCCATGGGATTTCTGGAAGAAAATAGTGATTATTGAAGGGGTGCTTGGGGAGATGAAGGAGATGTGTGGAGCAGTAATTGACTCAGGAAATTGGCTAGGGGGATAGGAGTTTGGACTAGTGGTACTTCTTTATAAGGATAAGGGGCTGAGAGAGGACTGGAAGGACTGGCGACCCATCATGCTTCTGGATATGGATAGAAAGTTGATAATAAAGATACTGGTGGCACGTTTACAGGCAGTGGCACCCCAAGTTCTGGGGGAGGAACAGCAGGGCTTTCTTGGTGGAAGACTGATTAGAGATGGCATAGATGTGTATGGCATCATCAAAGGGGTGAGAGTGGCAGGGGTGGATGGAAGACTGGTCTTCTTGGATCAAAAGAAGGCATATGACAGAGTGCAATGAGTATGGTTGGAGAAGATATTGGCTAGAATTGGAATCCCAGAGGGATTGGGGCAGGCCATTGTGCAGATGCTGGAGGGAAGCAAGGCAGCTATAATAGTGAATGGCCATCAGGGAGTTCCATTCTCACTGGGGAGGGGAGTGCTGCAAGGGGACCCACTGTCTCCTATTCTGTATGCTCTGTCACTGGAACCACTTCAGGATTGGATTAGGAGGCAGATTGGAGAGTTGACAGTGTTAGGGATGAACTGGAAGGTGGGTGCTTTTGTAGATGACATAGTGGTCCATCTGGGCTCAGTCCGAGATGTGGGAGAGCTCAAGGAGACAGTTGGCTGGTATGAAAGATACTTGGGCCAGAAGCTGAAATGGCACAAGTGTGAGATGATGGTGCTTGGAAATGGAATCATTGGTGGCGATATTATAGAACAATGGTATCAGCAGGAGAGGCAGTCAGATACTTGGGCATCTTCCTCTCAGTATATGGATTGGTGCTGCCAAAGGCTTTGTGGGAGGAGAGAGTACAAACTTGGGAGGATGCACTGAAAAGCTGGGGAGGGCATCATATATCCCTGGCTGGACAAGTGATGATTCTGAATGTTACTGGATGCTGAAGCTATGGTACCTGATGTACCACTTGGATTTCCCAGCTTGGGTGGTGAAGAGATTGCTTAAGCTGGCAAAGGATTGGATCTGGGCTGGGAGGCAAAGTCAAATTAGCTGGGAGATCCTGGTATTACTGGTGGAGTAGAGTGGCCTGAGACTGGTGGACTTTCCTAAGAAGTTCCATTGCCTACAATCATGGTGGCTCTAAAGAGTGGTGGTGCTGAGAAGAAGAGGGTGGGTGCCCCTAATGCAAAAGGTGTGAGAAGCAAGATATGCCCCCAGGGGGTCATCCAGAGACTTATTGGAGGTGGTCAGGTGTGGTGGTAGTAAGAGGCTTAGGTATCAAGGATTCTGGTGGGGAGTGATTGAAGGAGGTTATCAGATTGGGCTTCAATGGGAGGAAAATGAGGCAGAGGAACACTGGGGGCCAGGGATGTGACAGTGACATAAGCTGTTGCTAGGAGGGTCACTGGTAATCGATTTCTGCCTTGCTGATGGTGTGGATAGTCAATGGGGCTTTGGCCTGGATCTCTGGCCAGTCGAGTGGCAGGGTATAGGGATTAGAGAGGAGTGGGATTGGTCAGGCCTCTGGGCTTGGGGGGCAGAGGTGAAGAAGTGGATCCTCCTGAAGTTCTGGGTGGTGTGGTGGAGAGTGATGAGGTGATATGTAATGCTGAACTATAGGACTGGGCATTTGGTAGCTGGAGGAGACTTTGAGTGTGAGGAGTGCTTGGGGGTTGGGCAGGCTGGGGGGGTGGTGCAGACCCCTGAGCATTGGCTAGGAGAGTGTGCAGTGTTGGCAGACTTTTGGAGAGAGGTGGGGCAGTGTATGGGGAGTATAAATAGGGAGCAGGAGCAGCAGAGGTGGGATGTACTTCAGGTAAGGATGCTAGACATGGTAGGCAATGAGTGGCTCACACTTGGGTGGATCATCGCAGTGTGAGTAGTGATGGCAGGATACTGGTTGGCAGTTTTTGAAGATAGAAAGAAGTTGACCCAGGAGAAAAGATGGTGAGGTGGTGGTGGTTGATGAGAGATATACTGACAGGTTGGCAGAAGGGTTGGGGCTCTGGGGAGGGGTACTGTAGGAAGCTAGTGGAGGTCATATATAGTAAGAGTGAGGGTAGAGTGCAGGTGATTGGCTGTAACAGTTCTGGTTTCTTAAATGAGGAAGCGACCAAATTCTAGAGGTTCAAAGTAGCTCGAAGAGTTACTAAGAGTTCAGAAAGATCAGGGAGAAAATATTCTGAGCTTTATTCGAGAGAACAGAGAGGATATTTATACAAGATATGAAAGAAGGATCCAGAAGGATCTGAGTAATCAATGGAAATGCCAAGAAGAAGTTTCACAGCCATGATGACAAATAAAGATCCGCAATGTTCCATGAAGTTCTGTGACTAGCTAAGACTGGAACAGAAGTGACAAGAATGTTCTAGCTGTGGCTTAGTGCCAAGAGATGATTTCTAATCATTCGGAAGGTACTGGAAGGTTATGGAAAGTTAGAAAGACAAAGAAAAAGAAATAAACTATGCTAAAATGTTACATCTCCTCCTCCTTAAGAATCAATGTCCTCATTGAATTCAGAAGGTAATACAAGAAAACAAAACCAAAAGAAAAGACAAATAAAATATATCGGCTCATTGGCAAGGACCGGCCATCTTTGTATAAGGCAAGAGCCAAAGTATCATCTTGATCAGATGAGAACTGGTTCAAACCTCATTAGTTGCAGGGTTTACAGAGTTCTTTTGTAAGTCTTGTTTCTGATGCTGTATCCCTTAGAGTGCCCTGATGTGTAATGTACCTGATCAGTACAGTAGGTCATCTACTATTAAAGGGGAGAACCTCACGGGCAGTCAATGAGTTTCTTTTTGCTCGAACTCTTGAATGAGGTCTTGAGAGTTCTTGAGATTGGCAGCGGGTTCCCAGGTAGCGTCGTATTCAGGGTAGCCCATCCACTTGACTAGGTATTCTGTGAGACGGTATCAGACTCATTTGTCTAAGATTTTCTCGACTTCATACTCGATGTGGTCTTCAACTATAACTGGTGCTGAGGGCGTCGGAATTTGGCCAGGGTAAGGGGATGACTGGTTCCAGGCCTTGAGTTGTGACACATGGAATACTGGATGTATATGCATGGTTGTTGGTAGACTAAGATGGTAGGAGTAGGTAGAGACTTGCTCGGTGATCTCAAAGGGTCCAAGGTACTTGGGTTGGAATTTGGCTGACTGGTGGTTGACTTGAGATTGGGCCTTGATATTGTCGGCTTTGAGTAGAACCATATCTCCAATAGTGTAGTTGACATTAGGGTGTTTCTTATCTGCATACTTAGCTTGATGTTGTTGAGCCTTTAGCAGATTCGTGGTCATGATCTTGAGAAGGAAATCCATTTTGTCGATAAGGTTCTGGGCCATGGGGACTTGTGTGTGACTGGATTGCTGAAATGAGACTAGGCTTGCAGGGGTCTTGGGATTTTGGCCATGTAGTAACTGAAAAGGGGAAAGACCAGTAGATGATTGGACTGCATTGTTGTAGGCGAACTCAGCGTAGGTCAGGTAGTGGTCCCAATCATCTTGCTCATAAGACACATAGTTTCTGAGCATTTGTTCAAGTGTTCTGTTCATTTGCTCGGTCTGTCCATTGGTTTGAGGGTGAAAGGCAGTAGACATAGCGATTTGGATTCCAAGAGTCTTGAAGAGTGCTTGCCAGAAGTGACTTGTGAATTTGGGGTCGCAGTCACTGACAATTACTCAGGGAAGTCCATATTGGCGGAAGATAGACTTGAAGAAGATTCTAGTGATTTCAGGGGTGGTGGCATTGGTTGTGGTTGGCTCGGCGATTGTGATCTTGGTCAGGCAGTCCACAAACATGACAATGGCATCATAGCCTGATTTGGTTCATGGGAGTTGTACAATGAAGTCCATTGTGACTTGCTCGAACTTCTTGGTCGGAATTGGCAATGGTTGCAGAAGACCAGCAGGCATTTGGTTGCTTGACTTGTTCCTTTGACACAGGTCACAGCTTTGAACATACTCCTTGATTTCCTTGAGCATATTGGGCCAGTAGTAGTCTCATTGAATGTTCTTGATGGTCTTCTCGGTTCCAAGGTGACCAGCTAGTGGGGAGTCATGATGTTCGTGAAGAATCTTGTACCGAAGTTCAGGGTTGGCAGGAATGTAGACCTTGTCTTGATGGTACACGAGGTTGTCCTTGAAGGTGTACTTTTCTTTGAATTCCTTGGTGTCCTTTTATAGGACCAGAGGGTCTTGTTCATAAGTGTTCTTGATTTGGTTAAGGAATTCAGGTGCCACAGTGACTTGTAAAATGGCGGCAAGGTCAGGCCTTCTTGAGAGTGCATCTGGTACAACCAGGGTTTTGCCGGGCTTGTAAATGATGTTCGGTGTAAAGGTCTGAAGTAACTGACTCCACTTGGCTTGTTGATGGGAAAGGGTTGGTTGGGTGTTGATGTACTGAAGGGACCTGTGATCAATGATCACGTCGAACTCAACTCCTTCTAGGTAGTGTTGCCAGGTCTTAAGAGCATGAATGATTGCCAGGAGTTCCTTTTCATGAGTGGCTAGCTTTTGTTCTGCAGGGGACAGTTTCCTTGACTCGAATGCAATGGGTCTGTGTCCTTGTCCATCATTTTGAGAGATGACTGCACCAATTGCGAAGTTGGATGCATCAGTAGTGACAGTGAACTTCAAGTTCAGGTCCATGTTTCTAAGGACAGGTGCATGGGTCAGCCGGTTCTTGAGTTCTTGAAAGGCTTGTTGACAGAAGGTGTCCCAGATGTAGGGAATATAGAGGTCAGAGTTGGGTTGCTTTCACAGGAGGTCAAAGATTCTGCTATGCCAGAGAAGTTCTTGACAAATCGGCGGTAGTATCCAGCCAGACCAAGGAAGGATCTAAGTTTGGTGAGACTTGCTGGTACAGGCCACTGTTCAATGGCTTGTATTTTCCTTGGGTCTACTTGAATTCCTTTAGCTGATACAATGTGTCCAAGGTATTCGACTTGATCTTTGAAGAACTCACACTTCTTGAGCTTTGCATAAAGCTTGTGTTCATGGAGGATCTTGAGGACTTGTTCAAGGTGTTTGAGATGTTCTTCTTCAGTGCCACTGAAGATCAGGATGTCATCAATGTACACGAGGACAAAGATATAGAGCTGATCCTTGAAGACAGTCTGCATGAGATCTTGAAAGGTTGCTGGCACATTGGTGAGACCAAAGGCCATGACTAGAAATTCATAGTGACCAAATGGTGTCATGAAGGCGGTCTTGGGTATGTCTTCTGGCTTGATTCGAATTTGGTGATACCCAGAGGTCAGGTCAATCTTGATGAAGTATTTGTCATTCTTGAGAGCATCAAAGATTTGGTCGATGAGTGGCAGTGGGTAGTGATTCTTGACAGTAATCTTGTTGAGTGAATGGTAGTCTATGCACATTCATAGTGTATCATCCTTCTTTTTGACAAACAGGACTGGGGAGCCAAAGGGTAACTTGCTTGGCTGAATGGCTCCTTGCTCGATGAGTTCATTGTGTTCCTTCTTGACTGCTTCAATTTCAAGTAGTGACATGCGGTACATTTTCTTCTTAGGAATGGCCGCATCTGGTACCAGCTTGATTTCGTGGTCATGGTCTCTTGAAGGTGGTAGGCCAGGTAACTTGTCTGGGAAGATATTCTTGTACTTGTTCAGCAGTAGTTTGACACTTTTGCTGATTGATAGCTTCTTGTCTTCTTTCTTGGATCAGATCAGTACAACAAAGGCACAGGTAGCTTTCTTGAGTGCCTTCTTGAACTGGATTGCTGAAAGGGTGGCAATTGGGGTTCTTGTCTGAGTCTTGTCTGGCTTGATTATGATGTTGACTCCATCTTGAATCAGGGTAACTTCATTTTTGGTCCAATCAATGTGTGGGTTGTGCCAAGTAAGCCAGGGTTTGCCTAAGATCAGGTCATGATCTCCTAGGGGTGCCACTTCAAAATCTAAATGTTCCCAATACTTCTGAATCTTGAGGGGAAGTTTAGCGGCAATTGAGTCAATTGGTAGAGTGGTGCCATTGGCTGTGACAACTCCACCATTCTTGCTGGCTGGCTTTGTGAGAATCTTGAGCTTGTCAATGAGGTTCTTGTTGATGAAGTTCCCAACAGCTCCGCTGTCTATGAGAACATCTAGTTCTTGCCCTTTGACTAGACCTTTGAAGATGAGCATTGAGTTGGCTCGGTTCTCGGCTATGCTAGCAACTTGATCAGTGCTGCCAAAGCCTTTCTGATCTCACATGGTTGAAGATAACTTGGTGACTTCCTTGATGGCAGGTAGAGTGGCTCACTCTAGGATGAGCTGGGCAATTCTGTTACCTTCATTGACAGTGTATGGTTGGTCCTTGTGGTTGACTAGTAGGATTTGCATTTCTCCTTGGAAGTCAGGGTCAATGACTCCAGCGCCAATATCCAGTGAGTGCTTGACACTGAGGCCAGATCTTGGTGCAATTCTTGCATAATGTTTCTTGGGTATTTTGACTGCAAGGCCAGTTGGAATGAGTCTTCTTTCATGGGCAGGGATGGTGACTTGTTGGACGGATTGAAGGTCTAAACCAATGGCTCCTTCTGACTGTGCTTGAGGAATCTGGGCCTTGGGGTTGACTCACATTAAATTAAGTACCACTTCTTGTTTGACTTGATGACCTTGAGTGTCTTTGGACAGGACCAGGATCCTCTTGGGTTCGGTAGTCTTCTTGGGACATTTGGTGGCAATGTGGCTAGGCTGTCGGCAAAAGAAGTAGGCTCCAGCCCTCTTGAGGTGCTCCTTTTCCTCAGGTGTAAGCTTATTCTTCTTGTTCTTGTCGATGGTGTCTAGATCCATAGGGGCAGGTCCAACAATTCTGACTTTGGTTTCCTCCCTTCTGGGGTTGATGTTGAATGGTGGTCTCTTCTGCTTAAAGCAGTTGCCATAGGTAATGACATCGAACCTTTCAGCAATTTTCATTGCAGAGTCTAGGTCTTTGGGTTCTTCTAGTTCAACATGAACTCGGGTTTGTCCCTTGAGGCCTCAGATGTACTTGTCGACCTTCTTGTCTTCAGTAACATGAGGTAGCTCCAAAAGAATTGACAGGAATTGTGCATTATATGCTTGCACAGACTTGAGTTGTTTGACGTTTGCCAGGCAGTCTCGCGCAACCTTGGTGCTGTTGACAGGCTTGAATTGGCCTTGAATGGCATCTGAGAATTCACCCCAGACCTTGATTCGGCCAGAGAATCTTGTATTCTGGACATGATTTTGCCACCAGATTGCAGCATTCCCTCGGAGGAGTGTGGTGGCAAATTGGACTAGTACTGCTTCATCCAGATTGGTCAGTTCTCCATACTGCTCCAATTTGAAAAGCCAAGCATCGGTAGACAGTCCTCCTCTTTGGCCCTCAAAGGTATCAGGCTTCTGAGGCTTGATGGTGACTGCTGTTGGAGATACCATTGTAGGTGCAGATGTAGATGCAGGAGCTTTGCCCTCCTTCTTGTCTAGGTGTTCTTGAAGTTGGGAAATTTTGGCCAGTGCAGTGTGCAGCAGGCTTTCTAGAGTCCCAGATGACTGAGTAGGGATTGGCTGTTCGTCCTCTTCTTCTTGCTGAATGTAGGGTGTGTTCTGTGGGGCATAGTTGTTGTAAGGGGTATTGCCCCAGTTGTTGGCATCCATGGACATGGTGTTCGAGTAGTTCTTGAGGGTTTCTTGAGAGGTTTCTTGTTTAGGCAAGGTGTAACTTAACCGCTGCTACCAAGTGTAATGGTTCTGGTTTCTTAAATAAGGAAGCAACTAAATTCTAGAGGTTCAAAGTAGCTCAAAGAGTTACTAAGAGTTCAGGAAGATCTTGTGGGTTCAGGGAGAAAATATTCTGAGCTTTATTCGAGAGAACAGAGAGGATATTTATACAAGATATGAAAGAAGGATCCGGAAGGATCTGAGTAATCAATGGAAATGCCAAGAAGAAATTTCTCAGCAATGATGACAAATAAAGATCCACAATGTTCCATGAAGTTCTGTGACTAGCTAAGACTGGAACGGAAGTGACAAGAATGTTCTAGCTGTGGCTTAGTGCCAAGAGATGATTTCTAATCATTCGGAAGGTGCTGGAAGGTTACGGAAAGTACTAGAAAGACAAAGCAAAA
>RQIL01008176.1:0-12085 GCA_003951145.1 Jimgerdemannia lactiflua | reverse complement strand
AAACTCTATTTTTCAAAATGTAATAACTTAATGAAAAAATATCCAAATTTAATAATTTTTAACTTATTAGATTCCTTTATATAATATGATAGTAGAGCCAAATTTGGAAAAAGGAATAAGGGATAGACATTTGATTACAACCAATTCCAAATTAGTATAGTCTTATAGTTAGCAGTCTCTAATTTCAACAATATCTAAAATATTTTGCCAATGTTGAAATCGAAGATCCAATATAGTATAGCATTTTGCCAATAGTAAGATTATTTCACCAATATCAAAATTATTTCACCAAATGGTGAAATAACTTATAACTTAGCTATGTAACTTAGCCACCACATAGCTAGCAAACTTGTATAAATACCTTAGTATCTTAGAGTAAATAAACCTTAGATCAAAAGTATTAAAAAAAGAATAAGTATATCAATAAAGAACCTTCAGGATTACCTCTTAATTACATTTAGCCTCAAGAAACTACTGACTCTAGAAGTCAAGAAGATAAGAATTCAAGATAAAGAAATCTGACATACTTGCCAAGTTTAGCATTTGCTATATTACAACTTGATGCTTATTAGCTAGTGATTTAAGACAAATCCCTCACTTTTAAGCTAAATAACAAATAACTGCTACAAGAACATACATAATACAATCAGATAGAATGGATATGAGATCACCTATATTCTACAGATATACCTCTGATGAATTAATCATTATCTTCATTAATGATTTCAAGCAGTATGCCACTATTAGGACTCTAACTATAGCACAGCAAGTAGCCCTACTCCCTGTAAGCCTTTGAGGCCCAGCAAGAACTGCCTTCACTATAGTCAATCATGCAGGAGCTGATGATCTAGTAATACTGTTAACTATGAAGACCTGGCTCCAAAATACCTACTACATTAATGAAATCAAACAAGCTCTCAAAGATCAATTGAATACTATCTGTCAAGGAATATCTGAAGTTTCAAATATATTCTACATAAGGATTCAATATAAAATAGTCCTTGTTGACTACTCAGATGCAGTTCAAGACCAAGTGGCTGAAAATATCTTCATGAAAGATATTTACCAAGAAATTGCCTTAGCCATCTGATCTACACCAATACCACTAGACCTAGCACAGAAAGTCACCTATGCTCAAAGATTCTAGACTGCCAGGCACCCATAAGGCCATATAATGGAAAGAGTAACTGGAGTAAAAATTGAACCAAGGAATACCCACATAGTCCCAACTGCCATAGTTAACAAGAATATTCAACAACAACAACCACTACCTCAAGAATTAAGAAAAGCTGATCCAATGGAGAAACTGGCCAAATAGTTTACAGAAATGACTGCACATCTCAGTAATATAGTCAAAGAGTTCAAGAAGTAGCCAGTACAGAAGTTTGTTGCCATAAATGAAAGATGATAAGTAATATGCTACAAATGTAAAAAAGAAGGCTATTATATCTCAGAGTGCATGGCAGAAACCAAACACAAGACTTAATTAAGCAATGTAGCTAGAAACTAAGAATAAGTAAACACTATCACCTTTAAGGAGATTGAAGAATCAGAAGAAGAGCAGAAGGAATAAGAAGCTTATTCTGTCACCTTAAGCAAGAAAGACACCCAAGCTACTCCTTACAAGAAGTCTGTAGGCAGTCCTCCAAAGAAGGCTCAAGTATAGACAAAGTGATCAGAAGTAGCCATCGAAAAAGAGACTCAGCAAAGTAAGGCTAACCAAGATATAGAGCTGGAATATGATGCTAAGCTTAAACAAGCAATAAAAGATATTATCCAAAACACCACTCCATCAAGTAAAGAAAAGAAGGAGTAGAAGTTGCACAAGATCAAGACTTTCAAGTATGATATCTTCAAGGATCTCAAAGACTAAAAAGTCAATACAATCTTTGGCTAACTGACAGAAATCTCAACTTTTAGACAAAAAATGAGAATAGAAATCTCAGACATAGGAAAGGATCAAGGATGGAGAATTATTGAAGCCAACAATACTCAAGAAGACTCAAGTGAAGAGAGTAAAGATAATCAGAAGATATTAGCTTATGTCATCTGCCAGATTGAAGACTGAGTCTTTGAGGCCATTATTGATATAGGAGCTGAAGAATGTCTCATCATCAAGAAGGCAGTAGACCACCTGGGTTGAGAAATAGAAGAAGCTACCAAACTGGTATTCATTACAGCTGATAGAATATAAGCAACATCTCTGAGAAAGATTCAAAATGTACTAATCAAGCTATTATTCCAGTAGATATCATTATTACCAATGCAACCAACTATGATATTCTTATCAGCAATAAATGACTTTACAAAACCTAAGTAATAATCAACC
Source organism: Jimgerdemannia lactiflua (assembly GCA_003951145.1). NCBI lineage: Eukaryota > Fungi > Mucoromycota > Endogonomycetes > Endogonales > Endogonaceae > Jimgerdemannia > Jimgerdemannia lactiflua. The sequence continues at coordinate 9,756 of RQIL01008176.1, read as the reverse complement.
TTAGTGCTCAAAAGATACATATTATCTATTGAGGAAGAAAGATCAGAATTCCCATCAATATCCACAAAGAAGTCTGCCCTGAGATAGAGGAAGAATAAGAAGAAGAGGCCTATATAGTTACTACAAAGAAAGGAAAAGGCAAGTAGTTGATGGAAGAAGAATAGTATATAAAAATTGCAAACAAATATATACCACAAGGAGTATACCTCCACAGTGAAAGAATATACTATGCCCAGTATCTGGATTACTGTTACTCCTGTATCATCAAGATAAAAGAAATCACTAGTAAGACAAAAAAGAACTAGTAGAAAATAGAAGATGGACCACCAGAGCTTCTAGATGACAGTGATGATGAAGATGAGGATATCACAGTCAAAATTTGGAGGATCCATCTAGATGCAGTTATACTATAGTATAAATTAGAAAATGCAACTAGAATGGACTTATCTACTACCTTACACACCATTAGTACTCCCAAATGAATCAAATCAATTCAAATTGAATCAAATTGAGGGTCATTCAAATCAAATTAAATTAGAGATTTTTCAATTCAAATTGAGTTCAAATCAAATCAAATTCGAATCAAATTGAGGTTCAATTTAAAACCTATTTTTAGAAATGTAATAACTTGACGAATACACATCCAAATTTAATGTTCTTTAGCTTGTTAGATTCCCCTATATAAGAGGAATCTAACAAGCTAACGATTATTGAATTTGGATGTGTATTCGTCGAGTTATTCAATTTCTAAAAATAGAGTTTGAATCAGACTTCGAATTGAGTTGTACCTCAATTTGAATTAATTCAAATTGAATTGGGCCTCAATTTGATTCGAAGTTTTCGAATCAAATCGAATTTAGGTCCAATTCGATTCAATTTGATTCATTGAGAGCACTATATACTATACTCAAACCATAGACCACAATCATCCTTGGGACAGAAATCAAAGTAACTATTTTACTAAATTATATTGGGATCCTCAAGATAAGAAGTAGCTTGGCAAAAAGTGAAATATCTATAGAAGGAGGAGTCATCAATTTAGATTATATAGGAAAAATCCTCCTTCTCATCAGGAATCATAACCTAACAATTCCATTTGAAGTAAGAAAGAAGAATTAATTAGCATAGATACTCATCTACCTGTCCTCAACCCAAGGATCAGGGAGGTGATAAACAGCAGACAAACAAAATAAGGAAGAGCTGGATTTGGCTCTATAGGAAGAGGAATTCTTACAGTAACTAGGATTACTAAATTGGAGCACAAGAAGGAAGGAAGTCAAGATAAACACACCTATATAATCAGAAGAAGATTCCCACTTAGAAAAGAATTATAAGACCTCTTGTATATATTCAAAGATGTACTGGCTATGGACTTCAAGGACATCAAAACTAAGAAGCCCTTATACTATTATAATATCAATACTAAAAATACAAAGCCAATTTATCAGAAGGTCTGTCCCATCCCACCAGCTTATAGAGAATGACTCAAGATGGAAATCAAGAAGATAGAGGAATCTGGGATCATCAAGAAAGCCAGCAGTCCTTAGTCATTACTTATAGTCCTTATACTAAAGAAAGAAAGCCAATCAGAAGAATTCACATCCAGACTCTACACAGACTACTGAAGACTTAATGAGGTCACTGAAAAAGACAGACAACCACTGCCCAATATTGGCGATATTCTCATCATATTGGAGAATAGAGCATGATTCTATATTACTCTTGATCTGTTCTCTGGATTCTACCAAATTGGCCTTATACCTGAAGCCAGCAAAAGATTAGCTTTTATCACTCTCAACAGAATTTATATCTACCTTTATATGTCTTTTGGAATATGCAATGTACCAGCAAGTTTTCAGTAAATGATAAATAGCATCTTTAGAGATATTATGGAAAAATGGATAATAGTGTATATGGATGATATGATTATCTTCAGTAGAACAGCCAAGAAATACTTAAAATATATCAAAGAAATCCTCAGATATCTTTAAAAGTATGACCTCTACATCAAGCCCAAGAAATGCAAATTTGGAGAAGAAAAAATTGCTTATCTTAGATACATCATCAATCATGAGAGAATATATACAGACCCTACCAAAATCAAGGCAGTAGTAGCATATCTAGTACCCACTAGCATTACTGAAGCCTGAGCCTTCATAGAACTAGCATTCTACTATAAGAGATTCATTCATAGATTCTCTCATATTGCTAGCCCTATCTATGATCTGTTCAGAAAAGAGGTCAAGTTTCAGTAGACCCAACAGCAGCAATAAGTCTTCAATAAACTCAAGACCAGATTAACTCAGGCCTCAATTTTGAGAAGACTCAACTGAATCCAGGAGTTCATCTGGCAGACAGATACTAGTACAATGGGACTCGAAGCTGTTCTAGTACAAAAGAAGAATGGCACTGAATATGTGATAGCCTATCTCAGCTGAGGTACTCATAGAGCTGAGTAGTTCTATAAGTCATATAAGCTAGAATGCCATATAGTCATCTGGACTGTAGAGAAATTTCACTACTACCTAGCTGGAAGATACTTTACTATCCAAATGGATCACTCAGTACTCATTTAGTTGCTCACTACCAGCAAGCCAAAAGGAATCTATGCCCAATGGATCATGAAGCTACAAGCATACAATGCTACAATCACACACTGCTCTAAAAGAACCAATGCTAATGCTGATACCCTCTCATAGACATCCTGAAGTACTCAACTCCTATCAAATTATCATAAATAGAGAGCTGTACTATGGAATAATCAGCTATCTGGAGCAGTGAAAGATGCCCCCATATCTGGAAGAATGGACAAAAACAATTATTAATTGGACCTGAAAATATTTTGAAACTGATAGAGAAATACTCAAAAAAGGACAGCAATTAGTCATTCCCAAGCACTGGAAGAATTAAGTAATAAAGGAAGTATATGAGCAAGGCTACATAGGAGGAACAAATATATATGACAAAGCAAAAAGAACCATATGGTGGCTAGGAATAGAAGAAGATATCAGACAATTTGTTAGGACCTATGACAAATGCCAGAAGTAGAAGCAAGACTAATGAGATCAAGCCACTGGATTAGCAGATATTGAGTCAATACTATTCACCTACATTTCAATGGATATAATCAGCTCCTTATCTCTGACATTAACAGGCAATCAATATATCATTGTGGTTATAGACCTCTTTATAAAATAGGTAGAGGCTGGATCTCTCAAATGTATAATCAATTACTAATTTCTTGCATAGAGAAATCATCTGCTAATTCAAGACTCCAAAGCAAGTTACCACTGATAGAGGAATAGAATTTGTCAACCAGTTTCACAAAATCCTCTACAAGAAGTATAAGATCTAACATCAAGACCATCGCTTATTACTCACAAGAAAATGGATAGACAGAAAGAACTAACAAGACTCTCAAGAATGTTATTACTAAGATCTGTAATAAATATGGAAACTGAGACCACTATCTTTCAATAGCATTATCAACTCTGTGGGATATATGATCACAAAGTACCCATTTCACACCATGAGAAATGCTATTTAGTGAAGAAAGTTCTAATAAAAGTTTGTTAGCAAATAATGATACAATCTGGAAATGTGTGGACATAGAGATATAGAGATTACATCAAATTAGAAAAAAGGCTGAAGATCACATAATCAAGGTACAGACACTATAATAGAATAATGTAGAAAAGACTCACAAGCTCCTAGATATTATCAAGATAGGAGATAAAGTCCTAGTATATTGGAACATGATAGAAGCTTCTTGGTTAAGAAAACTGAAGCCCAAATAGGAAGGACCTTATCTGGTATAAAATATAAAAGGGACCACCTTTCGGCAATGAAAGCTCACAGGCACAATAATCTCTACTACCATTTACCAAAACTGACTCAAAAAGTATCATGATCAATAACTGAAGCACTGCAATAGCACTCAAGATCACCAGTGCTGCTCAAAGAGCCATCGAGAGACAATAGTATACCACAGAGCCCCTAACTATAGAGAAATCTTATGACAGTATTTGAAGTATTGTGCAGACCTATTTCTCTCAAATCTCATACTTCAAAGTCTATCAGTATTATACAGAATTCCAAGAGTACATCAAACTTAGACAGATACTCAACCAGAACCAGAATATAACTAAAGATAATTAGATTGCCAAATGCCAGCTCTCTTACTCTCAGATCACTATTGTCAAGAGAATTCATAAGCTATTTTATGATGATAAATTGGTACTAACTCATTTACAAAGAATAGCTCCCTCAGACTTTGAGTAAGTCAAGCAGCACCATTGAGAAATAGTAATATAACAAATTGCCCAGTACAAGACCATATAGACCATTGAAGCCTGGGAGTTTAAATAGATATTTCAGAGATAAAACCATCTATTCAGGAGGAAGTTATAATGGTAGAGCCAAATTTGGAAGAAGGAATAAAAGATAGATATTTGATTGCAACCAGTCCCAAATTAGTATAGTCTTATAGTTAGCAGTCTCTGATTTTGACAATATCTAAAACATTTTACCAATATCAAAATTAAAGACCTGATATAGTATAGCATTTTATCAATAGTAAGATTATTTTACCAATATCGAAATTATTTTACCAAATAGTGAAATGACTCATAACTTAGCCATGTAACTTAGCCACTACATAGCTAGCAAACTTGTATAAATACTCTAGTATCTTAGAGTGAATAAACCTCAGATCAAAAAGTATTAGAAAAAGAACAAGTATACTGATAAAGAACCTTTAGAATTACCTCTTAAACATATTTGGCCTTGAGAAACTACTGACTCTAGGAGTTAAGAAGACAAGAATTCAAGATAAAGAAATTCAACATACTTATCAAGTTTAGTATCCACTATATTATAATATATTTATAGTATATATTATGGTGTGTAATTTGTAATCTATATGCTTCAAGCATAGCTCAATGTGCCACTTGGTGAAGTACATGGTACATATGTATATCAAGATAAAAAAGAGTCTTAGAGTGGATAGTCATATGATCAGGTCATTCATAATATCATCAAAAGGGTTGGTAGTCAATGGCTCTAATGTTCAGCAGTCAATGGCTCAATCATACTTAAAGGACATTTCTGGCAATTATTTATCTTGCTAACTGAGGTGGCAACTACTTGGGTATGTAGGCAGAATATGCAGGTTGATTATTGGAGTATAGTGGTTGATATCTCTCTTGAATTTGATAGCTTATAGCACAATGGAGGTGGGTAAAGAAAATGGAGGTTGATGGCTTGCTCATCCATCTGACTTATTAACTTGAGGATGGGTGAATGGCAGCTATACTGGTGAGTGATGGTCTAGTATCCTATATAGTGGGTATTCTTGGATTCCTTAACTGGGTTTCCTAGAGATTTGTGGTCTTGAATCTTAAATGTAAATACATGGGATCTTGTCTGAATGTGGGGTCCGAATATATAGCTGGATTGAATGCATGACAGTTGGGCTGATGGGATCTTGGTGATGGTTTTCTAGTGGTTTTCTTAACTTAAGGGCTTACATATTATAATGGCAGTTATTTCTTTAACTTGGTGGTGGATATGGCAAGAGAAATTCTTTAACTCAAACTTCTGAGGTTTGATGCTCCAGGTTGTTATCTTGTTCTCAGAATTCCAGTTCTCTTGAAGGCAGTGGTTTCCTTTTTAAAACTCTTGATCTGACTGAGATTTATTCACTTATTCTTCAGGGAGTATTTTAAACATTGTGGTTGCTATCTGTGGCTAACTATAGTATAGCTGCTATATTATGTAGCTAAGTATGCTATTGGTTTGCTAGTAGTAAGGTGTTTATACTGGATATGGATATGACAGCTGTTTACTCTGAATACAGATGTGAAGGGTGATATTGCTGAATATGGGTGCAATGGATACTTGTGCTGGATATGGATGCAATGGATGTTTACTCTAAATATAGATGTAAGGGTTGCTGACAAAAATATTGACTGGCTGAATTCAGTATAAGGACATTTGTCAGCTTTAAATGATATAGTACCCCTCATTAGTGGCAAACAAATTATCTTTCTAGAATATGACTTCATCATTCTATTCTTCAAAAGGGAGAAGCACTGGCCAAGTAGTAAGGGGGTAAAATAGTGGCCAATCATCTTCAACTATACTCTCCAATCTTTGTATAGCTTGGATGTAGACAGAGGACTGATAAACTCTCTATTGCTCTTCTTCTTCTTCTTTTGAGGACTTATCAGTTTCAGTATCAGAGAGAGCTGTTTCAGGAGCAGGATCTTGGAGTTCTTGGACCTTTTCTTCAAAGATAGAGACTTCTTGAGCTTCTTCTTGATTCAGCTCCCAAATGATATGGTGCAAAATAAGACTGATAAGATGGTGAGTAGTTGGAGTAGCTCCAGTGGGTACTTTGATGGTAATGAGCAGTCCTTCAAATATTTCCATAAGACTCATGAGATGACTTTGGTGGTTGTCTCAGAGAGATATAGTATGGAAACCAGGCAGAGTGAGTTTAGTTTGTTGACTTTCTATAGCAACCTGATTGCTACTAATATAATTGGCTTCTTCAGTCTCTATCCAATTAGCTTTTTTGACTGTTAGGTGGGTGAGGTTTCCAATGATTACTCCTTGCAGATATGCTATGGCTTAGGGAATATGACAGAATATCTAATGAGTGTGGAGAGCTCTCTTGATCAGCTAGCTAGTAGTTAACAATTTAGTAACAAGGTCTTCCTGGTTATCTTCTTGGATTTCATTATAAAGGTGGTGTCTAATTTTATAGTCATGCCAAAGAGTCATCCATTTAGTGGTATCTTTGAGCTATTGAATCATTATATACTAGTAATTGATGAAATGCCCAAGATTCTCAGTGTAGAAGTTCAGATGTTTGGAGGTATTAGGATACCAAATAGCCTTCTTGATAGCTTTGAAGACCAGAGTCTTTAGGCTAAGCAAAGGAGTAGAGCAGTGAGAGGTCTGGTTGGAGCAATGAGTAGAAGGTATTATGGTGAGTTCTTTATTCTTTGGTACTGATTCTAAGGTTGGGGCTAGGTTCTTTAAGTAATATATCCTTTTACTTCAGCTCAGATTATCATTGCTCCTTTTGGGATAGTTACTTGATATATTAGATTATTCATTTGATTGTCACACCATATATCATCTGATCTTAGCAGTCACTAGTACTTTATATTCTGATGTCATCAATTGTGCACATTACAATATTTACTATTTATCCTAATCTGATCTTATTTATAATTCAAGCTAAAGAGACATATTAGACTGAAGTAGTATATGTTAATCATTCACCCAATCTCAAGCTAAAATAATATATATATAGCATTTACTCTAATCCAATCTTATCTACAATTTAAGCTAAAGTAGTATATGTCTATTATTTAGCTTGATCTGATCTTATTTGTAATTATTATTTATTCTCAATCTCATCTATAATTATTATTAGCCCCTCATCTCATCTGTGATTTAAGCTGAAATAATATATTGTAATATATAGTATAAAATAGAAACAAAAATCAAGAGAATGGACATTTGATCATAATATCTAAATTTAATTTTCTGATTTATTATGTATAGTGTAGAAATTATCTTTACTACAGACACTATATCTAAAACATTATCAGTGAAACTTTTGTTATTTTCATAAATTTCAAATAGGATTTCACATAAGATATAAATAAAATTCTACTAAGAATTTCATATAAAAATATTTAATACTTAGCTGTATATTTAGTAGTAGAATTAGTATATAAATCTGTATAAATAACTCAGTATTTTAGAGTAAATAAACTTTAGTCAGTACAGTTAGTTCAAAAATCTTCTTTATATATTCTTTCCTCCTTTATATAAAATCCATCCAACTTATTAAGTTCTATATCTACTATATTACAACTTAGTTCTCATTGACTAGTAATTTAAGATAAATCCTTTACTTTTAAACTGAAAAACAAATAACTACCATATTGACTATCACATTGTACATGCACTATCTGCTATTAATTGATTGTTCTAGTTGTCAGTCTCATTTCTGTAAACTATCAGTATTGAATAATAGATATTTTAGAAGAATACATCATTAAGTTAATAGCTAGATCACTTCATAGTTTGAAGGATAATATTATAAGAATTAATTGCAGAAAATGCCAAACAAACTACCATGCCAAATAGACTGCTGTATGGACCACCTGATATTTTTTGAAAGATAAACAAACTGCTGTATAGACCACTGCTATCCAATTTTGAAGAAGTCAAATGAGCTACTGTATAGATCTGATTTTGAAGAATATGAACAGACTGTTATATGGACCATCTATTTATTTTTTAAGACAATATATAAACTATCTGATTTTGAAGAAGACAAATAAATAGCTATACAGATTCGATTTTGAAGAATATGAATAGACTGCTATATAGACTATCCAATTTTTTTTTGAAGACAAATGAACTGCTGTACAGACCTCCATCTGATTTTTGAAGACATTGTTCATCTCTATACCATCTACTGTTAATTGGTTGTTTTAGTTGTTAGCCTTATTTCTATAAACTATCAGTATTGAACAATAGATACTGTGGCGAGCCACATATAAAAAAACTTTTTAGAATAGCTATAAGTTAGCCACCTACTATAGTAGGAAGACATTCAGAAATCAAGGATGACATGAACATTAACCAAAATGTACCACATGAATTATAACTTAGCCAGATGACGTGAACAATAGTCACTAGCATAACTACCCAACTTAGTTACCCAAATGCGCCACCACCTGTATAAATAACTCAGATAGCTAAAGTAGGAAGCACCCCTTACAGTGACCGTAACCCCTTACAGTGACCGTAACCCCTTACAGTGACCGTAACCCCTTACAGTGACTGTAACCCCATAAATAGCACTCTATACTTAGCCAGATAGTAACCAGGTAGCAACCACAATGTATAAAATACCCCAGAGACAAGAGTGAATAAACCTCAGTCTGAAATCCAAGAATTCAAAGAAGAGCAAAAGACAAGTCTGCCTGAGAATACTTTGAGGGATATGCCTGCCCAGAGCCACTTGGTCCAAGAAGGATTGCAACACTTAGGAGAAACGCCCACTCTAGAGCCTCTTCTAGGAGACTGTGAGCCTTCTTTCATTCTTCTGGTTCGACTCCGGTCCTCTTGCCGATAGCAATCGATTTGCCGCCAAGTTCGAGTGAAGAGCTTCGCCGCCATTTGAGTAGTCCGCCTTTTGGTACGCTTGCCAGATCAAGCCTGAAGAGAAGTTCGCCGTTTTCCAGTTTAAGTCCGCCTCTCAAAGCCAGTCTATAGACGCAACTTCGCAGTGATTCAGTTCGCGCAAACGAAGCCAGTCTTTGACGTAACTTTAAGAAGCCCGCCATTTTCGAGTCCGCATTCAAGTCCACGTTTTGTCCGCCGATCCGCCACGTACCGCCGATCCGCATTGTTCAAGAGATCCGCCGCTTAAGGAATAAGCCGCCAGTTTAAGTCCGCCGCTAGGAAAAGCCGCCGTTTTCAAGAAAGTCCACGTCTTTGGTCCGCTTACCAGAATAAGCCTGAAGAACCGATTCGCCACGTCCTTGGTACGCTTGCCCGAACAAGCCTGAAGAACCGATCCGCCCTTTTTGGTACGCTTGCCCGACCAAGCCTGAAGAACCGATCCGCCCTTTTTGGTACGCTTGCCCGACCAAGCCTGAAGAACCGATCCGCCCTTTTTGGTACGCTTGCCCGACCAAGCCTGAAGAACCGATCCGCCCTTTT
>RQIL01008165.1:0-12086 GCA_003951145.1 Jimgerdemannia lactiflua | reverse complement strand
AGATGAGTCTGTGCTGGGTTAAATATGGGTCACATATATTTCTTGGGTCACATTAAAGATGGGTTACATATAATTCTGGGTCGGGTTTAAGACGGGTGATATACATTTCCAGGTAGGGTTAAAGATGGGTGACATTTAATCCTGGGTCAGGTAAAAGACGGGTGATGTATATTTCTGGGTTAGGTTAAAGATGGGTGATGTATATTTCTGGGTCAGGTTAAAGATGGGTTACATATAATTCTGGATCAGGTTAAATATGTACATGGGTCGGCTCGGGTTGCAGAGCACTAATGGTGATCAGTCTGCAAGAACTATAGATAGAAAGTAGAAGAGAAGTATCTCTCTCTGGTAACTTTCACATTACACAAATTTCCACACACACTTTTGACACACTTTTCCATCATTTATTGGAGAAACTCTTAAGGTGATAGTAACTAAGTAAGATTCTGGCAAGCATACTGGTGTGGGAGGTGGTCCAACATTCAAATGGCAGTATGGCAAGGGTGAGATTGGAGCAGGGGGGGGGGTAGGAGTTAAGAAAGAAGGCAGGAGGCAGTAGAGTTAGTGCTCCCAATGAATCAAATCAAATTGAATTTGACCCAAACTCAATTCGATTCAAATGAATCAAAGGTCCAATTCAATTCAATTCAAATCAAATCAAAGGCTAATTTAATTCAAGTTCTGATTTGAATCATATTTTTTGAAATGTAATAACTCGACAAATGCATGTCCAAATTCAATGATCTTTAGCTTGTTAGATTCCTTTTATATAGGGGAATCTAAAAGACTAATAATCATTGAATTTGGACATGTATTTGTTGAGTTATTATATTTCGGAATATAGGGTTTGAATTAGACCATCAATTTGATTCGAATTCAATTCAATTCAAACTTAATTCAAATTGAAAAATCCCCAATTCAATTCAATTCAATTCAAATTGATTCAATTTGTTTGGGAGTACTAAGTGGAGTGGTGAGTTTTGCAAAAGAGAATACTAAGGGGTGGATAATAGTGAGGAAGAAGAAGGAGAAGACTTAAGGTACTGGAGGAGTGCTTGCTGAGAGAGAGAAGGAGGGGACTGGAGGAGATATAACTAATATAGTGGCTGGGACTGCTGATAGTAGTGTGATGGCCAATCTGAAGAAAAATCCAAATGTGAATACTGATAGTAGTAAGGGGAGCCAGGGGGGATCAGGGCTGGTATATGGAGATAATCTGTCAGATGGTGTAATAGGACTGGTGGTGGTCCCATTACTCAAGAAGTTGATCTCAGAATTTACAGTTACAGTGAGCATCTGGGGCTTGGCAGTAATGGTGAAGATGGTCTTGGGACTGCTGGAGAAGCAACTGATGAATGAGGCATCAGTAAAGTTCTTAAAGAGGCTAAAGGGGGTTGAAGTAGAGTTTGTAAAGAAGAAACACCTGATGGATGCTCTGTCAAAGGGGATCATAGTGGGCAAGATTGTGGTTTCAATGCTGAGGTATCACACTGAGACCCCAGGATAGTGTATCTGGTAGTAAAAGAGGTCCCTACAGTATCAGTGGAGGAGACAAGGGGGGGAGTCAATGCAGTGATGAAGGAGTATAAAGATGTAGTTGATATCAGTTTTCAGATTTGGGAGGAGATGATGTTCAGAATAAAAGATGTAAAAGTGAGACTGAGGATGACTGGGAGGGAAGTGATTGGGAAGGCAAGTAGCTGGCGAAAAGCATTGAAGTGAGACCCAGTTGAGTATAAGATATTGAGAATGAGGGAGACTGAGGAGAAGGAAGAGGATTTCTGACAGTGCTGTGGAAGCTGGAAGAGGCTGTAAAGCAGAGGGCAAAGAATTGAGAGGCCTTTGAGGATGTGAGAGTGGTGGAGGAGGTTGATAGTAGAAAAGTGTGGATGAACAAGAAGACATAGGAGAGGGAGCAGAGGAGGTGTATGCAGAAGGAGCTACTGGTGAGCTTCAAGAGGAAGACAGGTATGGGGATTGCACCTCTGCCTGGATTCACAGATAGCCTTGAGATTTTACAGTATGCCCACCAGCATAAGAAGATTGTTGAAGAGGAGGAGCCTGGGTTCTTTATTGATTTGGATGAGGAGGAGAGAGACCAGGCTGAGAAAGGAGGAGCTTTGGACAGCAGCTTAGTGCCAGAGACTGAGAGAGAGGATATTGTAATGAAGAAGATCTAGAGCATGAGGTTTGGAGTTCTGGATGTTGAGCTTGGAGGGGTAGTAGTTGGGGTAGTGGAAGAGCAGTCTGGTAAAGAGGAAGGAGGGAGTATTGAGAGTATTAGTGAGACTGGAGAGAGTAAGAGGCCCATGACTCCAGGTGTTGGTCATGTCAGGGGGGCAGGGTGGTTGCTGGCTACATTTAATGATTTGGCAGCAGATGAACTTATAGAGGTAGATTTCTATGTTCTGGGAGAGGTGGAGTGGCAGTACATTCTGTTTGTAGAGAAAGTATTGGACAAGTTGCTATCAGAGGTGCTGGTGATCATACTGAAGGAGGAGGGGTATGAGGTGGATACAAGGAGAGAAGCCAAGCTGAGGAAGGCAGCAGAGCAGACAGTAGAAGATTGCTGGGTGGCAAAGGATGGGACTGAGCTGTAGTAGTCAGTCTGTAAGGACTACAGGGAAGAAGCAGAGGAGAAGGATGATGAGGCTGCTTGGGAGGTTGTGGCCACAATGGAAAAAAAGAATATTAAGAAGGATGAGGTGGAGGCTGAGTATCTCTTAGACCTATCTAGAATGGACATCAAGCTAGAAATCTGAATGGACTATAAGAGCTATGCTATGAATGATCATTATTCTCTATAAATAATATAACTAATATTTTATCTTTGAATATCAATAGGTTGCAGAGTGTGGGGCAATGTCAGAACATATTTGAATAGCTATCAGGGTTAGAGGCTAATCTCTTTCTTTTATAGGATGTGAGGTGTGAAGAGGAGGTGGATAAGCTGAAATGGACTAAGGAATGGGGTGGGGTGGCAGAATGGTGTGGAAGTAATGAGATCTTGATTCACAAGGGTAAAGGAGAGCTGGTGGATATTGATAGATGGGGCAAATGCCTCATGTAGAGGATGTAGAGGAGGCTGGGGTTAGAAGTTAGATCATGTTACTGTCTAGCAGTCTGAGGTGAGAGAGTGGGCTGGTTGGAGGGACTGCTGGAGGATGGATCACTGATAGAAGCCAGGGTGGATATCCTGGATGGAAATTTTAATATAGTAAGAGATGCCCCTCTGGATAAGTCTAATAGTGGAGCAGGAGTAGTTGGCTGCAGTGGTGGACTGGATAGGTGAGAGGAGATCCAAAGGCTGGGCACTCTGGAAGATATGGGGAGGACCAAGTGGGGAGTTGATAAGGTTTTACACACTGGGTTGATGGACTGGGGATGAGGATTAATTGAGTGCTCTCAGCTAACTGCTGGGAAGAGGATGTTTGGTGGGAACTTGGAGTAGTCAGGTGCCCCTGGTCAGACTATTAGGGAGTACTAGGGCAGGGAAACTTTGGGGGTAGTGGGGAGGGGCCTGGACATTGGTGACTCAATTGTACTCTGCTAGTAGATGGGGATCTATGGGGGAAGTGGGAGGGAGAGGTAGTGACTAGTATTGCTAGATAGAGGAAGGAGGGGGCCCTAGTGGAGTTCAGGTGGCTGAAGCTAAAGGAAGTGGCAAGAATGTACTGGAGTGAAGCTGGAAGGCAGAAAGGGAGGCTCTAGTAGAAGAAGGGGCTGTAGGTATCCTGTCAGTTAGAACAACTTCTTTTGCAGAGGGGGAGGAGGAAGAGGACTGGTGGATGGCATGAGTGAGAATAGAGATTGAGGAATTAAAGGAAATCTGGAGAATGGAAAAGGAGAGTCATGTGCAGTGGATGGTAGCAAGGCTTAGGTGGCAGGAGTTGGAGAAAGAAGAGAGGCCTACTAAGTACCTCTCTAGATTACTAAGGGCAAGAAGAGTGAAGCAGTGGTGGGAGAAGATCATTAGAAAAGATGGTTGCTTGGTGACTGAGGTCCAGAAGATTCTTGGAGAGCTTAAGGATCATTGGGGGAAGCTGTGGAGTGAGGAAGAGGGAGGTGTGGATGGTGAGGCCATTGTAGAGTATTTGGAGAACTAGTGCCCCCCAGAGGTGGAAGGGCTAGAGCAACTGGCAAGACCAGTGAGGAAGGAGGAGATTCTGCATGTCCTGGCTACTATAAAGTCGGGGACTGCCCCTGGAGAGGATGGGCTGTCATGGGACTTCTGAAAGAAGTTGATGAAGGTAGAGGGAGTGCCCTATAAGATGAGAGATATGTATGATGAAGTGGTTGAGTCTGGCACCTGGCTAGGTGGTCAGAAGTTGGGATTGGTGATATTACTTTACAAGAATAAGGGACAGAGGGAAGACTGGAAGAATTGGTAACTTATCATACTCCTGGATATGGACAGAAAGTTGGTTATAAAGGTGCTGATATTAAGGCTACAAGTAGTGGTACAGTAGATTCTGAGAGAGGAGCAGCAAGGATTTGTTGGAGGGCAGTTGAACATGAATGACACAGCTTGGGTGCATGGTATTATTAAAGAGGCTAGAGCTGCTGGGGTGGATGGCCAGCTGGTTTTTTTGGACAAGGAGAAAGCCTATGATAGAGTGTAGTGAGTCTGGCTAGAGAAGATATTGAAGTGGATTGGGATACCTGAGGGACTAGAGAATGCCATTATCCACCTCCTAGAGGGAAGTCAGGCAGCAATTATGGTGAATGATCACAGGGAAGTCACCTTTCCACTTAAGCATGGGGTGCTACAGAGGGATCCCCTGTCACCTATTCTTTATGCACTGTCCTTGAAGCTACTGTTGGACAGAGTTAGGTGGAGAATCAAAGGGCTGACTGTGCTGGGTATGAATTGGAAAGTGGGGGCCTTTGTAAATGATATAGTGATGGGCCTGGGTACTACTGAGGACATGGCAGAGTTTAAAGAGGCTGTAAGATAGTATAAATGGTGCTCTGGGCAGAAGCTGAACTGGCATAAGTGTAAAACAATGGTCCTGGAGAATGGATTGGATAGAGGAGACATTATTGGTACTATTTTTCCCCCTGGGAAAGCTGTGCAATACTTGGGAATTTTCCTCTCAGTGTATGGATCAGTACTGCCTAAGGCCTGATGGAAAGCCAAGGTGGGAGTATGGGGAGATGTGCTGAGGAGCTGAGGAGGGCAACATATCTCCCTAGCTAGCAGGGTGACTATATTGAACATTTACTGGATTCCAAAGCTGTGGTACCTGGTATACCACTTGAACTTTCCAGTGTGGGTAATCAAGAGGCTGCTGAAGCTGGTATGGGAGTGGATTTGAGCAGGCTGAAGGAGTTAGATTAAGTGGAAAGTCTTGGTGATGTCAGTAGAGAGTGGGGGTCTGGGGTTGATAGACTTCTCTAAATGACTGCACTGCCTTTGCGACTGGTGGTTGAAGAGAATGGCAGTACTAAAAGAGGGCAGCTGGGTCCCACAGATGTAGAAGATGTATGAGGCAAGATATGCTCTCCAGGGGTCATCTGGGAACCTACTGGCATTAGTAGAGAGGAGAAGTAGTAGAAGGCTCTAGTGTAGGGGGGTTCTGGTGGGGGGTGGCTGAGGGGGCACACAGGATCAGCATTAGGTTGGAGGGCCCTGCTGAGGTGAAGCAGTAGGGTATAGAGTTATAGCAGTGGCATTAGCTGCTGCTAGGAGAAGTGCCAGCAATGGACTTTAACCTGAGGGCTGGAATGAAAAGTCAGTATAGAATAGGGCAGGACCTTTGGCCAGAGAGATAGTAGTGGGCAGGGATTGGGGAGGAGTGGGACTGAAGAGGGCTGTGGCCCTGGGGGATGGAGATGAAGAAGTGGTTGCCTTACAAATTCTGGGTGGTGTGGTGGAGAGTGCTATGGCAGAATGTAATATTAAACTTCAGATCAGGTCATCTGGTCCCAGGGGGGACCTTTAAGTATGAGAAGTGCTTGGGAGTCAAGTAGGAGAGGGAGGTGGTGCAGACCCCAGAACATTGGCTTAGAGAGTGTAAAGTTCTGGACAGCTTTTGGGAGATGGTGGGAGATAGATTGGGTGGGGTCTAGAGGAGTTGAGTGACTAGTCACTAAGAAGTATTGAAGAGGTGAATGTTGGAAGGGATTGGTGATGAGTGGCTCATATTGGGGTGGGCTTTGGTGATCTGAGTGGGGCTTGCAGGTCACTGGTAGGCAGTGTTTAAGGAGAGCAAACTGATGACAAGGAAGGAAAAGGTAGTGAGATGGGAGTGATTACTGGTGTATTTGCTGTCAGGGTGGCAGAAAGGGTGGGGCCAACAGAGGGGTCAGCATCAGAAGTTGGTAGAGACCATCTGTGTCAAGAGTGAGAGAAGGACATTAGTTTTTGATAAAGAAGTTATTTTTGCAAGAGTTGGGGTAGGGGGGTGGTTGAGTGAGAATATGGTTTAAATTAGGGATAGGAAGGGGCTACCATTGTGGTATGAGAATACCATTGATTTCTTAGATAGCTACTATAGCCTATAAAAAAATAAAAAAAATAAAAATAAAAGAGAAGGAGAATAAGACTGATCAGGAGGTCCTGGCAGTGATAGAGAAAAAGAAGACTGATGATAATGAGATGGAAGCTGAATATCTATTTGACCTGTTAAGGATGGATATTGAGCTGAAAATCTGAATGATCTGGGAAAGATATACTACTTTAAATTTATATTCCCTATAAACAGTACAATTAACATTTTATTACTGAATATTAATAGGCTATGGGGTGCAGTTAGTACTTCCAAACAAATTGAATTGAGGGCCATTCAAATTGAATCAAATTGGGGATTTTTCAATTTGAATTAAGTTCGAATTGAATTGAATTCAATTAAATTGAGATTCCAATTTGAATCCTAATTTTCAAAATGTAATAACTCGACAAATACACATCCAGATTCAATGACCTTTAGCTTTGTAGATTTTCCTATATATGAGGAATCTAAAAAGCTAATGATTATTAAATTTGGATGTATATTTGGCAAGTTATTAAATTTCAAAAAATAGAGTTCAAATCAGACCTTAATCAAATTGGACCTCAATTTGAATTGATTCAATTTGATTTGTTGGGAGCACTAGGTGTAGTATGATATCAAAATATTTTTGAATGGTTATGTAGGTTGGAGGTGGATCTCTTTTTACTACAGGATATGAGATATGAGGATGATGTAGATAAGCTGAATTGGACTAGAAAATGAGAAGGGGTGGCAGAATGGCATGGAAAGGTTGGGATTCTGATTTGCAAGGGAAGAGGGAAGCTGATGGACATTGGGAATTAGAGAGAGTACTTACTGTAGAAGATGTATAGAAGGCTGAGGTAGGGACCAGTTAAGGTTAGTTCTTGTTACTGTTCTGTTGCCCAAGGTGAGAGAGTAGAGTAGCTAAAAGGGCTGTTAGAGAATGGGGGGCTAATGGTGGCTGGGGTGGATATTCTGGATAAGAACTTCAATATAGTGTGAAAAATCTCTTTGAATTAGTCTGATGAGGGGGCAGAAGTGGTGAGCCATAGTGGAGGGCTGGATAGATGGGAGGATATTGAGAGATTGAGTACTCTGTATAATGGTTCTAGTTTCTAAGTAAGGAAGTGTCTTGATTCAGGAAGTTCAAAGTAGCTTAAAGAAATACTTGGAGTTCTGGAAGATCTTGTAGTTTCTGAGAAAAAATATTTTGAGCTTTATTCATGAGAACAGAGAGAATATTTATACAAGATCTGAAGAAGGATCTAGAAGGATCTAAGAAATCAATGAAATGTCAAGAGAAATGTTCTCAGCAAAGATGACAAATAAAGTTCCATGAAGTTCCATGACTAGCTAAAACTAGAATAGCAGTAACTAGAATGTTCTAGCTAAGGCTTGGTACCAAGAAAGAATTTCTAAGCTTTCAAAAGATACTGGAAGATTATAGAGGATACTAGAAAAGACAAAGAAAAAAGAGTAAACTACATTGAAATGTTATATCTCTCTCTCCTTAAGAACAAATTTCTTCATTGAATTTGGAAGGTAATATAAGAAAATAAAACCAAAAAAAAATACAAATAAAATATATTGTCTTATTGGCAAGGACTAGCCATTCTTGTATAGGGTAAGGGCCAAAGTATCATCTTGATCAGATGAGAACTGGTTCAAACCTCATTGGTTGCAGGCTTTGCAGAGTTCTTTTGTAAATCTTATTGCTAATACTATATCCCTTAGAGTGCCCCAATATATAATGTACCTGATCATTACAGTATGTTATCTACTATTCAAGAAGAGAACCTTATAGGCAGTCAATGAGTTTCTTTTTACTCAAACTCTTAAATGAGATCTTGAGAGTTTTTGAGATTAGTGGCAGGTTCTCAAGTAGTGTTGTATTCAGGGCAGCCCATCTACTTGACTAGGTATTCTGTGTAATAGTATCAAACTTGTTTGTCTAGGATTTTCTCAACTTTATACTCAATGTGGTCTTCAATCATAACTAGTGCTGAGGGTGTCAGAATTTAGCCAAAATAAGAGGGTGACTGGTTTCAGACCTTGAGTTGTGACATATAGAATACTGGATTTATACACATGGTTATTGGTAGACTGAGATAGTAAGAGTAAGTAGAGACTTGTTTGGTGATCTTGAAGGGTCCAAGGTACTTGGGTTGGAATTTAGCTAACTGGCAGTTAACTTGAGATTGGACTTTGATGTTATTAGCATTGAGTAGAACCATATCTCTAATAGTATAGGTGACATCATATCATTTCTTATCTGTATTCTTAGCTTGATGTTGTTGAGCCTTTTGTAGATTTGTAGTAGCAATCTTGAGAAGGGAATCCATTTTGTCAATAAGGTTCTGAGCAGTAGGAACTTGTGTGTGACTGGATTGCTGGAATGAGACTAGGCTTGCAGGGGTCTTGGGATTTTGACTATTGTGGTGTGCTTTTTGTATAAACTTATATGGTTTCTTGCACACTTGTGAAGCACGGTCTTGAAATAATGAATTAAATATATTGTTCGTAGTCAATTATCGGGTCGGAGGTCATGTGACTGGTCATTCGATTTGTCGTCAAAAGTGCTGGTGGCTCAAAGTCAGATATGACAGGTTCTTGAATATGACAGCTCAATTGTTTAGTGGTCGATAGGCTTTTACTGGCAGTTACTTGAATGGTGCACTGCTTGTATGTGCGGTGGGGCAGTTGATTAATGTGGTGGCGATCAGGGTCCAAATGCGAGTGATCTGACGATTATCGGTCAACGTGTGTGGAAACGGTTAACATGGCGCGGTCTGGGTGGGTCTATTAAACATGGCGAACGGGCGGCGATCTTTCTGTCTTGAATAAGCGGTCTGGACAGGTCAGTCGTCGATCGTGGGGAATGGGGAGCGGCGATCTTAAACTAAGCAGCTCATGACGGTGGACGGGAATCATTTGTGGGTTGTACGTTTGATTAACTTGAGAGCGGGCGATAGTTCTTGATGGTCTTCTAGTTTCTGGCGGATCTCTGTCTGAAATGTGCAGCGGTCCTTGGCGGCGATTTCTTAATGGTTTCCTGGTGGCTTTCCTTAGCGGCAGCAATTAACTTGACTGACTGACTTGAAATTCGTGGCGATCCTTGACAGCGATTTCTTTAGTGGCTGGCGATTCTTAACTTGATTGTTTTCCTGGCGGGTTTTCTTTAACTTGGCGGCAGCAAGAGTAATTATTTAACTCAAACTTTGTTATCTTGTTCTCAGAATTATTCAGTCTCTTGGAGTCTTTCCCAAAGTTTCTCAAAAACTTAAGTTGATATTGCAAATCAATTGACTGAGGATTTATTCACTGTAGTTGGGGGGGTATTTATACAGAGTTGTGCACAGATTTTGCTAAAGTATATGGCTAAGTAATTGGTAATTCCCTACTCTTGAATTAGTGCGGATTTGGAAGTCAAGTGACTAACTAGTAGAATAAGGCTAATCCTTTGTTTGTGATGAAAAAGGCTAGTTAAAAGGTGGTCACTGTTTGTGCAACTAACTAACTAGATCAAATTTGGCTAATAGAACCATCACTGTTTAACCTGAAGTTTAGTGTGACAGGGATTATGTCATCTTCTTCTTCTTCCTCATTTTCTTCAGGGTGTCTGGCCAAATCATTTTCTGCAACTTCCAACAGTGAGCTGACTTCAGTTGGAAGTTCTGAGAGTGTTGAGGAGGTGTCTGCATGTCTTTCCAAGAGATTGTTGAGGTCCTCCTCCCACAAAACAAATGGGTCACTGCTATTTCCTTGGTCTTGAGGAGTGACGTCAGTGGTGATGATGTCACTGCTGATGATGTCATCATCAGTGAAAGGCGTGGAGTACTCTTACTGCTCTTGTGGTCTCCAGTCTATGAGGTTTTCTTCCACAAAATATGGAACATCTGTGGGGTTCTGTGGAGCGCGGATCCTCAGAGGAGGGCCTTGAAACAGGGCAATTAATCCTCTGATAAACAGGTCTGGGTTATCTTCAAGAAGGGGGTTCCAGAGGTCTTGTACTTCTTCACTCTTAACCGGGATGGTAGATTGGGCCTCTTCTGCCACCATTTCTTCTAAGTAGTCTACCCGGTGGCTTGACAGTTCTTGAATGTCTGAGGTCTTGAAATACTGTAGATTCGGAATGGCCCAAGGAGCATACCTGAAGATTTGATGGACTCTTCTAGCCAATTGCTGCTCATGCCTGTCCATACATGTGGCGTCTGCAATTTCTTGATGGCTGGCTTCTAGGAATTCTTGGTGGAGGTGGTGTTCATCTCATACTCCTGCCACATGAGAAGGCATTGAGTGGCCATTGAGATTCTGGTTTCCATTTCACGGTGGTTCACAGTGTAGTGATAGGGGTCCCTTGTATAGAGGTTCAGACTGGGGATTCTTCTAGTGCGCTGTCTCATGGCCCTTCTGATGTCATTGAATATGTTCTTGAACTGAGGGTCCTGGATGGCTCCTTGACCTTGCTGTTTGGCAGGTGATGGCAGGCATTTGTTTGTAGTGAGTCTTCTTGGTTGTGGATGCTGTTGTACCTCTTCTTGATGCTCCTTTTTATATTCTTGAAGGTCTTCTCTTTTGGTCTGGGGTAGGGTCACCTGATTATCAGTATTATACCACTGAAGTCATTATGAGTCATTATGAGTTTCGGATGAAGATCATCTTAAGATCAAGATGAATCATGAGTGAGTCACATCGTGCAATTGGTGGCTTGCAAAGTAATGGCAGTCTTCAGGTTCTGATGTCACCAGGTTCAAAAGCATCATCACACAATATATTAACTGAAAAGTGGAAAGCCCAGTAAATGATTGGATGGCATTATTGTAAGCAAACTCAGTATAGGTCAGGTAGTGGTCCCAATTATCTTGCTCATAAGACTCATAGTTTCTGAGTATTTGTTCAAATATTCTGTTCATTCAATCAGTTTGTTCATCAGTTTGAGGGTGGAAGGCAGTAGATATAGTGATTTGAGTTCCAAGAGTCTTGAAGAATATTTGTCAGAAGTGACTTGTGAATTTGGGGTCACAGTCACTGACAATTACTTGAAGAAGTCCATATTGGTGGAAGATAGACTAGAAGAAGATTCTCATGATTTCAGGGATAGTGGCATTGGTTATAGTTAGCTTAGTAATTGTAATCTTGGTAAGATGGTCTACAAATATGACAATGGCATTATAGTCTGATTTGGTTCATGGGAGTTGTACAATGAAGTCCATTGTGACTTGCTCGAACTTCTTGGTTGGAATTGGCAATGGTTGTAGAAGACCAGTGGGCATTTGATTACTTCACTTATTTTTTTGGTAAAGATCACAGCTTTGAGTATACTCCTTGATTTCCTTGAGCATATTGGGCCAGTAGTAGTCTCATTGAATGTTCTTGATGGTCTTCTCAGTTCCAAAGTGACCAGCTAGTGAGGAGTTATGATGTTCATGAAGGATCTTATATCATAGTTCAGGGTTGGCAGGAATATAGACCTTATCTTGATAATATATAAGGTTGTTCTTGAAAGTGTACTTTTCCTTGAATTCCTTAGTGTCCTTTTGTAGAACCAGAGAGTCTTGTTTATATGCCGTCTTGATCTGATTAAGGAATTCAGATGCCACAGGGACTTTT